>CAJQZM010042201.1:0-42834 GCA_907164665.1 Colias nastes | reverse complement strand
CATTTCAATTTTATAGTTAATAGATACGAATTTTTTTACATTATAATATTTTGTGCAACCGTGACTCAAGATCTCAATTTACATAATCAACAATCATTTTATCCACTTCACAATTTAGTACAATGGAAGGCTTAAATACACTAAACATTTATTATCAAAATGCCCGCGGTTTGCGCACAAAATTACATTCACTATATAAAAACATTGAAAGCAGTAATTACGACATAATAATCATTACTGAAAGTTGGCTTTGTGACGGTATTCTGGATTCTGAAATATGCAATAACAACTATGATGTATTTAGGTTTGACCGTAAGCACAAAAAAAGGGGCGGAGGTGTGGTGATATGCGTTAAAAAAATTCTTGCGGCATTTTGTCACAATATAAACTGCCCACAACTTGAGAGTGTATGGCTTACAATTCCTAAATCTTCTTTTAATGTCAAGTCTCGCTATAACAGCAGTGACCTACATGTTATAGGTGTTTATATTCCACCTAACTCTGACGCTCCACAGCTACTTAGAGATTTTGATAATTCTTTGAAAATGTTTCATAGTAAAACGTTAAACGACAAATTTTTGGTAACCGGTGACTTTAATCTTCCATTTATTAGTTGGTACAGAGACTTTAGTTTTAATTTTACAAAACAATGTAATACAGAACTTTCAGATTCTGCTTTAAACTTATTAGGTACATTTAATTTATTAGGTTTAAAACAATATAATTTATTTCAAAATAGCTGTGGTAATATCTTGGACCTTCTGTTATCAAATATACATTTATATTGTAATATATGTCATGGACCCCTCGTAAGTGTTGATCTATATCATAGCCCTTTAGAATTTGTTATTAAAGATTTATATATAAAACCACTTCAAACTAAAGGCCAAGTTATAAAAAAGTACTTTAAGGGCGATTATGATACTATAAACTGTAAGCTGAAAACCATTGACTGGCATAGTCTCTTGCACTCGGGTTCTGTTAATGATGCTGTCAATAAATTTTATGATATTGTTTATTCTATTATTGAAACGTATGTACCAACTGTAAAGCTTTCATCACGTTACAGGTATCCTAAATGGTATACTCCTGCACTTATAAATTTAATAAAGGAAAAATCTAAAATACATACAAAATGGAAACGCTTTAAAAATCCTTGCGACTATAGTTCTTTTTCTTTGCTAAGAACCCGAGTTAAAAAGTTACAGTCAGAATGTTATGATAAATATATATCCCGTTGTCAAAGTAGTATTAAAACATCACCTAAAGAATTCTGGACTTATGTTAAAAGCAAACGCTCTAGTCACGGCATGCCCCAAAACATGTCTTATAAAGGCTGCTTATTGACTAATGGTCAAGACATCTGTAATTCTTTTAACGAATTCTTTCAAAGCGTATTTCAGCAATCTGATCAGTCCACCCCTATTTTTTCTAAGGAGGCCGATATCTCCGATAATCTTAATTACATTGAAGTCAATGAGAAACTTCTTCAAAAACTGTTGAAACAGTTAGATCCACAGAAAGGCGCTGGTACGGATGGAATACCTTCAATTTTCATAAAAAAATGTGCAACTGGTTTGATGACTCCTCTGCTAATACTTTTTAAACGTTCTTTCTCAGATGGTATCTTTCCGAGTCGATGGAAGGAAGCACAAATAGTTCCAATTCATAAAAGTAAATCAAAATTAGACATAACAAATTACAGAGGTATATCTATTCTTAATGTATTAGGTAAAATTTTGGAACGTATCGCTTATGATAACATATATTATTTAGCATTAAAATGTATTCCTCATAATCATCATGGTTTCATTAAATCACGTAGCGTTACATCCAACCTTCTTGAATTTACTCATTCTATCAATATAGATTTAGATGACAAGTCACAAGTCGACGTCATCTATACTGATTTCGAGAAGGCATTCGATCGGGTTGACCATAATATATTGTTGACGAAGCTTTATGCCATCGGTATCAGAGGAAACCTCCTTAGATGGATTGAATCATACATAAAGAATCGTCATCAAGCTACAGTTATCGGTGGTTTCCGATCAAACTTTATTAAAGTAACATCCGGTGTACCGCAGGGTTCGCATCTCGGCCCTTTATTATACAACGTATTTCTTTACGATTTATCTGATTGTTTTCTTGATTCCAAGTTCCTTGTATTTGCAGACGATAAAAAACTTTACAAAAAAATCAACAGTCTAGAAGACTGTATTAAGCTGCAAGGTGATCTCGATCGACTGACACTATATTACAAAACTAATAAAATATCTATTAATATTAGCAAATGCCAATTAATTACTTTTACCCGGAAAAAAAAGGATGTCATTAATTTCAATTACAAACTAAACAATGTATCACTCGAAAGAACAACACAGGTTAGAGACTTAGGTGTTATTCATGACATTAAACTTACGCATAACGATCATGTTGAATTTATTATACAAAAAGCGTACAAAAATTTAGGTTTCATACTTCGGACTTGTGATGCATTCACAGATATCTTATGTTTAAAAGTGCTGTATTTTGCGTATGTGCGAAGCGTACTAGAATTTGCGAGTCCGATCTGGCGTCCCTCTTATCGCTGTTATATTGACCGTTTGGAAAATATTCAAAAAATATTTATTAGGAAACTTAATTTTATATCGAAGACCTCTTGTGCTAATTACCTTGAAGGATGCTCTCTCCAAAGGATCAATACACTCGAACAACGGAGAGATATTATCGACATGATGCTGCTTTACGACATAATGCGTAATAGACTGGACTGTCCAAATATTCTCGGTAATATATCACTACAAACACCGTCATTACGAACAAGGCATTGCCAACTATTAAAGGTTCCCCTCGCTTCAACCAAACACCTGCAAAATTCTACACTCTTCCGTCTACCTGATATTTACAACAAGAAATTTTCAAGTGTTGACATATTTCATCTCTCCCGTAACAGTTTTAAAAAAGCAGTAACAGACATCACCAATTCAATAATTTCTTAGTTTACCTTTACACATTCTCACCACACTACACCATTATACACTACACACACAGTACACACAATCACACATCCATACCAAACATTCTATAATGGGTACGTTTTCCTCTTTTTTGTATATCATGTCCAAAAATATATATATATATATATGTATAAATTAATTTTTTCCACTTTATCATTGTTATAATTAATGTAAAACTACTGTCACATTAATTGTCTTATTATTGGTATTCCTTTTTATTGGCGTATTGTTTTGTTAAAGTTAAATAAAAATATTGTAATACAAATAGCTGTAAGGAATCTATGTATGTAAAAATAAATAAAATAAAAATAAAAAAGCGTACATTTCATAGAATAAGTAGGTACAATTATTATGCATCACAGTAAAAAGGTGATATCTCTATTGACAGCGTTAACATTAAGCTATGAGCAGAAATTGTGACTTGTAACTAATAAAGATCTTGGCTGAGAGCGACATGGCTTACATTTTATTTGCGAGATAAGCCGGCCCGGGGAGTTGCATATGTCTAGCATGCCTTGATTTGAGTAAGGAATAGCTCTCATATGATGATTTTTTCAAGCTATGTAGAGTTTGGTTAGAAATAGAATGGTAGAGTAGGCAATATCTATATCGGTAGTGTTAAACTAATACTTGTTGATTGTTAAGAATGTTATTCAAACTCCTTCATGGTGATAAACAGAAAATAAATCTTCATGTTTGTTAATTACTACAATGATAAATTAATTGTTACCTTCCTATTGGTAGGTTCAGGATCAGTTTACAAAGGTTAGGTAATATAAAATATTCAACTAGTTCTGTACTTTTTAATTTTGTTATTAGGATTTAGATTACGCAGATGATCTATGTCTGTTTAGTCACACCCGAGAAGATATGCAAGCCAAGCTTAATGACCTTCGGCGAAAAGCAACAAAGAGAGGACTAAAGGTAAATACTCGCAAGACGCAAGAGATGAGGTGTGGCGAAACCAGCTCTCAACCGCTGCTTATTGACACCGAATGTGTAGACCGCGTGAACAAATTCACCTACCTTGGAAGCGTTGTGTCGGAGAATGGTGGTACCGAAGAAGACATCGCTTCAAGGATAGCCAAAGCCAGGGCAACTTTCGCTCGGCTGCGATCCGTGTGGCAATCGAGTAAACTGACGCGGAGAATAAAACTTAAAAATTTCCAGTCAAACGTAAAGACCGTATTGCTATACGGATGTGAAACATGGAAGGTCACGAAGGAAATCACACGCCTGCTGCAGGTGTTTGTAAACCGCTGCCTCCGTCGCATCATCAGAATTTACTGGCCTAATACTATCTCCAACGACGACCTTTGGGAATGCTGCAACGAAACACCGATCGCCCAACAGATTAAACGCCGTAAGTGGAAGTGGATTTGCCACACGCTACGTAGAGACCCGGAACACATACCAAAGCAAGCTTTGGATTGGAACCCCCAGCCCCCAGGGGAAACGAAAACGTGGCCGTCCAAAGTTAACTTGGCGTCGGACTGTCATCGCAGAGGCCAAGTCTATAGGAAAATGCTGGAGCGAAATAAAACATGCTGCCAAAAATCGGGATACATGGCGATGTACTGTCGACGCCCTTTGCCCCACCTAGGGGCCTTAGGATATTAAGTAAGTAACATTTAACGTTTGTATGTAACGAATGCAATAGTAATTTATTAATCTTAGTAAATATCAAGAATTTATAGCAGACTGCAGACCTAGTAACTAGTAAAAGAGCCAGAACAAAAGCATAATTCATCATAAATTATAATATT
Organism: Colias nastes; assembly: GCA_907164665.1. NCBI lineage: Eukaryota > Metazoa > Arthropoda > Insecta > Lepidoptera > Pieridae > Colias > Colias nastes. The sequence continues at coordinate 38,048 of CAJQZM010042201.1, read as the reverse complement.
ATGTACTTACTTAATTTTTTTTATTGTAACATAAAAACGTACTCTACATTCCAGTGTAAGCTGTTCCTTACCATAGCTAATATACAACATGCGACGCTCCGTGGGCAGCGGGGCCGATACGATATCGTGACGACTTTATTTCGCGACGACCCGACGATTTACGCTCGTTGATAAAACTTGCTCCATATTGCGAATCCATCTCAAAGATAGGATGAAGATGTACGAAAGATGTGTATTATGTGTATAAGTTTTAGTAAAAGATATAGTTTCTAGGTTAGTCTCGTTTATTGTGTTAAATCTAGGACAATATTTAAAACTTGATACTGGGGCACAAGGTTCTTTAGTCAAAAATTGTTAGAAATTATGTAAGTTTCTAGCTTCTCCAAAGTTATTTTGTTAGAAATCAGCACAAAAAAGTTCGCAGTTTGGAGATTCACCTAGTTTTGATAGCTGTGCGGTAGTCTTGGTTAGGGTATTAAGTATCATTTCTTTGCTGTCTTAATTCCAATTCCTGCTGGGACTAAAAAGATTGTTCTAATCATAAAAAATACGTACTAGATACTCATCAATAATCATGAAGCTTTCGTAAATAATTAGGTAACACAACTTTTGTCAGCAAAATAAATTAAATATCATCATTAGGTAATCAATTTTATGCCTTGCGGGAACACAAAGTCATGGTTAGGACTTGTAAGCCATAATCTACCATTTTGGCTAACAGGCAGATGTAACATGTCGTGGAAATTTTTGGTACTAAGTACATACTTATTTACTTAATATATATTTAGTTAAGTGGTAAGTACATATGCCGGTTTCCTTACGTGGAATTTTCCTCTATTGAAGCAGTGTTGATGTGAATAATTTACAGATGAACTGAAAATCAATATAATTTTTGCACGTCCATATAACGTTCTTAACCTCGATGTTTTATTGGTTTTGAGAAGATATACCTACCACACAAATAAAAAAAAAAAACTAATTTAGTTTATTTGAATATCTACAATTGCCTACTTGGCATTTATAAAAGTCGAACTATAGAATTACAAATAAAACAAATAATACTTAGGGGCCGTTCATAAAATACGTCACACTAAAATTAACTTTTTTTGACCCCCTCCCACCCGGTTGTCACGCTGTGTCACACTTTCTGTGACCCCCCCTGGAAATATTTCGTCACAAAAACTAAGACCCCTCCCCCCCTAAACATGATAAATTTTGATTGATAATACACAAATTTTGATATTAGAAAATATTTTTTTCTTTTTATAATAAAATTTAAATAAATTAATGAATATCTTAAATTAATATATATATCAAGTTACAATTTATTGTAATAAATACAAAATAAATATATGTATATACATTTAAATATCTGTATATTTATTAATACGAAATAAATGACTTCTATTATTACAAAATTGAAAAAAAAAGTCGAGAGAATGAATACTCAGAAAAAAATTTAATGAACGGCGAACGTCACGCTGCCGTAGACCCCCTGTCCCCCCGTGTCACGGCGGGGCACCCGCGCGAGGCCCCCCCCCCCCCCTTGTATGCGAACGTATTTTATGAACGGCCCCTTAAACATAGGTAATAAAAATATTTATTTATATTGAAGATTATAAACCCAGACAATATTTTAAATCGTATCCCGTTCGATTTCTGTAAATTGCAAATATAAAGATAAAGCCTTATATAAACAAGTAATTTAACAAAATGCATAAGCCTTATTAATTCTCTGTTAATGTAAAAATTAAATGCATACAAGCAATTATTGGAAAACATGGAGTTAAAATTTAGTTAACTACTGCATTTGGGTTTACTTGTGTTTGTAAAAGGGGTCGTGTGGAACATTAATACGATGCGTTTATCACTCTTTCATTTAAATACCTCTGCCTTGTAAGGCATTACGGTATGGCAACAAGAAAGTTACGTTTTATAATTTTATACGCAAAAGTAACGCCTAAGAATTGAATGTACTTTTTTTTATTAAATTATCAACATTTTATGAGAAAAATTTGTTTGCGACCCTTTCTTTATTTAAAGTACTACATTGTTATGAGCTCGTTGTTACTACTTAAATATTTTAATTGTATAACCTGATCACATAATAAACTGGAAGATTAACCAATAGTTTGGTAATAATATTGAAGTTTTTTTTTTAATTATAATAATATAGGTATACATTCATATTGAATACATACACAATACGTAGTCACAGTATTACAATTAGGAATAATATTTAATACTGTGACGTAGTATTGAAATAAATTTATGTACCTAGTTAAGTAATTGTTTTTCTTCAGGAAATATTTTATTTCATTGTCCTCAGCCCAAATACCTACTGACAAACTTAGTTGAATTTACTGTAAGAAAATATAAAAATTCATAATAAGAAAGTATCAAATGTTAAAATGAACAAAAATTTATAATAATACTATTTTAAAACTCAACAACTTTCAAAGTGCCATACCGTCTTTAATAATAAAGTTTGAAAAGAACATAATATTAAATAGCTTTTAACATTCCTCACGTTATCTTAATGTTTCTCAGAGACATTTATATTTAGCCCAATACGTGTTCGAAGTTTACCTTTTTGCCTCTTTATCACTATTTCTCCTTTTATGCCTTTGATTTTAAAGTTCCGTGTGAAATTCACAAAAAACTTTATTAACGAATTCTAAAAAAAAAAAATTACCAAAAAAAAAATGTTTACCTACTAGTAGATAGATATGCAAATACGAATAAACAAAAAACAAGGAATCATTAAGAATTAAGATTAAATAAAAGTCATTAAATTAATTCAAATTGGCAATTACGTCAATGTTTAAATAATTTGTTTATTTTTTATTTTTATTTATTTAAAAATAGGCCTAAGGACTTAAAATAGCCTAAATGTATCTTTAATCATATTCCGTTCTAGTTCACACGATTAGTTTTATAACGAACTGCTAAGAAATGAGAGTAGATACCTATTTTAAGCAATTGTTGAATCTCATTTAAATTATTGAAGGCATAAATATAGTTCAAATATTATCATTATTATTGATGAAGCTAGTGATTCTAGTGCCTTTATACCTTTTCCTAACCTTCTAAAAAAACTTATTCAAACTAACACTTTCTATAAAATTAAATGAATAAAAACAATAAAAATATCTACAGAACCCGCTGTAGCAATCACCAACTCACGCCTAATGGGGTTACACCAAGTGATTTGTGTTCATTTCGATCTCATATTGAATGCTTTAAAACCTTTTAAGTCCAACTGTCCAATGATAAGAGAATATAAACGTATAATTAATTAGTAATATTAAACAAGCCCCACTTATTCGCTGCATTTCATTTAATTTTAACGTTAATGTATTGTGATTGTTTTAAGTTGAACGTAGGTAATATTATTTTATGGATAGCAAAAAGAGCTTATAGTAATAAAGAGTTGTAAATGCGTATTAATAACTGAGGTTTATTAATTTTTTTATTATAGTATCTAAGTATCACTTCGTGTACGTGTACCTATTGTTTGGAACTAGCAAGACAAAGAACAACCTGAAATAAACAAGAGAATTTTAATTAAAATTATATATTACGAAGACGATTTGTTTGTTCACAAAATATTTAGGTAGGTACTTTGAATGCATGTAGTTACGTATATTACTCATGAGTGTTCTCTACCAATAACTGCAGAGGCCTTACAAATGAAATGATACGTAACTAAATGATGTTAACATATTACATACCTACTAGCTATAGCGTTAGCTACTATTAAGTACTATGTGATATTACTGAAAAGAATAATAAATGGACAATAATATTATATAGCTTTACTTATATCATATACCTGATATATAAGTACGAATGGTTAACTTTCTGATAACAAATTAAATAAGTCCATTACCTCCGAGTAATATTCTTCACGTAGAATTGTTCAATATAACGCCCACTCCTAAATACACCTTGCTATGATATAATTTTTATAAGAATGCCTTGTGTACATAGAGCGAATGGTTTTGATACTTGATATTATCATTTATTTAACTCACAAGCTTGTCGGATAAACTAAAGATTGATTAAAGGTAATACTCATTATTTAAAAGGGTTAAAGTTTCTTTCGTGTCAGACAAGTATTAATTAATTAAAACTTTATTTTGTAAGCCAGTAGGTAATGATTACTCTGTCGGACAATATATTTACGATACTGTAGACAAAATTAATTTTACTATATCTGGTTTATGAATTTTATATACCTAGTGGGTAGGTAGGTAGATATAATATATTTTTGTTTTCAGTGATGCCAGTTAAATTTCACTAACCTCTCCAATTCTTCTCTATTAAATCTTCTCTACCTATAATCATATAATTTATAAAATACTTATCATTTTAACAACGAGCTTGTTAGGCAACCCATTGTTTTCTGATTCTGTAGAATTTTATTCAATGTCATTTATCTGCTTCTATTTCTTCTCCTAGAAGACTATGCAATATACACAGACATCTGTAAATGTTGACAAAAAAAATTAGTTTATGTTACTATAAAATTAAGTTAGTTAGTTATGAGTTATGAAATAATAGACTTATTATTTCATAACTCATAACTAACTTAATTTTATAGTAACTTAAAATATTTTTTTTAAGTTACTATAAAATTAAGACATATAATATTATTAAAGTATCAAGACGCTTACCACCAAGCACCGGTAGATACGTGCGCGGCGTACAAAGCCGTAGCACACCCCTACTGAGTGTATTGTTATCTTATTTGCCAGGGACATTTACGACGCTGCGGCAACCATAGCTTACCCTTCGAGGCGATTAGAGATGTGCGGACTCGATTTGCGGATATGAGCTTTGGACATGTAGGTTTTTGGTTAGGATTTGAGGGAATAAGAAGAATAGGAATAAGGTTGAATGTATGATGAGTTGTTAAAGCGGATTGTTTTATTTATGCTGTAGGGAAACAAACGAACCTGGCTGCCTGCCTGGTGGTAGGCCACATGCGTCACCCATAGACGACCATAAGAGAGGTTATGGTACTTGCTTACGAATAGGATAAGGGAGAAATAACTTGATTCAAGTATTTTTTTAATTATTATTGGCTAAATAAATGGGCACATCTGCGAATTATAAGTGTGTTAGAAATGATTATGAAAACGATTAGAGAAAGAAGTAGAATAGAAGTGACTAGCTGTTGCCGCGACATTATTATTTTAAACTTCATCATTTAAATTATCTTCTCTATAGTTAAATATTTTATACGTCTTATTACTTAAAAAAATATTTTGATATTTCGTGTTTGCTTTACTATAGAGCCATTCCAATAGAGCTTTTTGTAGGTTACGAATAAAGCTCTATAGTAATTCAATTTTTTCCACTTTATAATTTATAACGAACCGAGGAAAATCGAAGCTAGTACATACCTATATCACGCAATGTAATAGAAAAGTCAAAAGACTAAGGAAAAGACATAATAAAATCATACGTAACACATATCTATTGCTATAGGAAAACATATGAAAGTTTCATACGAATTTTGCCGTGATTTGGACCTACGTGACCAGAAATATATATTATATGTATTCCGTAAACAAAATTAGGCCCAATATCTATATATTATGGAGTCTTTATGAATTATGTATGTTTGTCGAGAGAAAGTTATAACTTCCAGCTTTTTAGTGCTTATCGGGTATCCAGCCCAGGAGAATTAATAGATATTATATTGATTACCTACTTACTATTACATACATTAATGTATTTTTTACTCTATCAACATTTTTATGTACCGATTACGTTAGAGCTATAAAAATATACCTAAGATTTTCAAAACTACTGGTCTTACTGATGGTCCATTTTCGGCTTAATTTTCTCAAGCTAAGAAAAAAAAGCTTAATTTATATTAATAGAAATACAGATTGCCTTTTTTCACATTTAAAATTTTTACTAAAAATAGACTATTAAATGAAAATAAAACAATGTTAAAAACTATAACTGCATTTTTATAGTATCGATCAGTCGCCCAGAACCATAAATGATAAAACAGAGCAAAATAATTAAATATAGTGGACGGCATTAATAGCTGTATTAAAATTTCGAATATTACTCAATCACTCAACTTTCGTCGCTCGGCCTAAAAGGTTACTTTGCATCATGAACCTTTTATTTCGTATCAACATTTGAATACAAAATCGTATTCTGTTAATTAATTAATTATTTGTCTGTTTACATGAGTTTGTATTTTTCACTATCATGACTTTTTTATTACCTACTTATAGTAGCTTTGTTGTCGTTTAGTAGGTATTTATTTATTTATTTATTAAGCCAAATAAAGGTAGTAGGTAGGTAATTAAAAACGTTGTCCTTTTCAATCCAGATTCAGCTACAGATCTGGAATAACTGTTGATTTATGAAGATCTTATTCACTTGCTTTTATTAGCTTATCCATCGATTCTGACCCACTTTAAATGGGTAGATCGAATTCAAACAATGTACACTTATTAAGGATCGTTGATATATAATTTAATTGCAGGAGTTTAAGTTTGCTTTTTTTTGGTCTACAGGACAAAAGAACGATGATATTAAACTTGTGACTAGGCGACTGAAACTTGTTTTTCTTCTACATGGTTCTTATAGATCACACACATCAATTGTAAACCATAATAGTCATAATATAAAAAAAAATTGTAAGTATAAATCGTAGTTTCTGTATGAGTAAGATTTTTTTAAATGAAATAGTGTTAAGTTCAATTGTTAAATTTCTTAAACTAAAAGCTTATTTTTACAATTCTTAACCTAGAGAGCTCAAATTGTTAAAGTTACATTAAAAAGTTTATTTTTATTAATCTAGAGCGCTCGAAATACACGGAACGACTTACACCATACTTGATCAACACGACAGATGAGGCAAATGTTATTACACTGTAATTCGGCGCGTGCATTAAATTTATCGTCATGACGTAACTCGATTTCAGTTAATCAATTACTTTTCGCGGTTTCAATGTTAATTGTGCTTTTGAAAGTTGGAAGTTATTTTAGAATATTTCAATTTTCAATATTATTTGGTATTCTTTATTATTTTTTTATGTAGAATTATTTAAGGTGAAAATTAATCTACAAAAATTGTGAGGGGATTCTAAAGCCTGTAAACATAGTTTAAAACTAACACATGCTTTAGTTTCCCCAAATATATATATGTACTGTATTATTTTAAAGGTTTTTAATAAAGATTTTTTTCATTTTTTTTTCATTTTCATTTCATTAATATTATTTTTTAAAGGTTGTCCTTACTTACAATTGCAAAATACATGGTCGATCGTCGAATCAGAAGCAATCGCAAAAGATATTCAGCATTTATTGGACAGGATTTTTGGTTGGAGTTATGCCTTGTAAATTATCACATATTTAGATTCGATATAATTAACTAAACTATTCGCTTATCAACCGACTTCTTTAATTGTTTATAATAACAATAACAACAAAAATAATTGAAGCCAATATCAAACTCAACCTCGCCACAAACATGGCTCCCAAACACAAAATTCGCAAAGGCACACCCTTTTTAATTCGTCAAACATAAGTCTGTTATCGTGATAAACTCCTATCCCCCGATATTAACTCAATTATAATACAATATCCCATCGTTTTGTTCACAATTGCAATGGAATTAGAGTGAAGTCCCGTGTCCCTTAATGGGCAAGGGGACGTTCATAGCGTGAGTTAATATGTATTGTTACTTATAATAAGGATATATCTTTATTGATATTATATGTAAGTCAAACAATTAAATAAAGTAAGATAATATGCTTGAATATTTTGTGTACCTATTTCTTAACTATTGCATTGCGGTTCCAGCCGTATTTTTCATTGATTCTTCACTCTTATTTCGTCGTTGTTTCATTGTAGTGCGATGTTATAAACTAAAACTAAGTGATTCAGCAGTGTGAAGATTTCTAATTTGATACAATTGAGAGTAAAGTAATATATTAATCTTTCATAATAATCAATTTTTAATACGCCTTCGTTTCAACAAGCGTTCTCTATTTCGTTAAACTGGCTTCTAAGTATGAAATAAGCTATTTTAAGTTGACACCCCATCGTCTAGTGATTTCATCATTTACAATAGAAATGGGAGTTCAAGCTTAAATGGTGGTTTGAAATATTTATTTGCTTGGGATTGAGTTAGTATCGATCTTAATTATTTTGATAGGAATCTTCGTAATAAAGTTTTGTGGCTTTAATTCGATTATTGGAAATGTTAATGGCGCTCTGAGGTATATCTTTGTTTACTTAAAAATTAAATACGTTTGGGATTTAATTAATATATTACGAGAATTAATTTATTGTTGTACGTTTGCTGTAAAAAAAGTATATTATAAGGATAAGAAATATTAATAATACCTAGTTGAAAGAAAGCAGGTAATTTCTTTACCAAAAATGTACTTCATATTATAATATTCACATTTTATAATTTTATGCTATGTGGAATAATTATTACAGTCGAAATAATTGTTTCCCTTGATCATGAGCACACTATTTTATTTAAAAATACCTATATAAGTATTTTATTGTGACTTTCTACTGTTCTAGAAACAATGGTTCAAAAAATATTTGTTTTACATCTGTCCATGACCGTACCTACTATAAAACAATCTGTCACACAAACAAACAAAACAATTTAACAGCTACCTACTTGTAAGCGGTGATCCTTGCATGGAAGTGGGATTAGGGCTGTCAGACTTTCATTTTTAATGTTTCCAACAATGTTTCAATATCAAAAGTGATGCAGACAATATTATATAGTTACACAATTTTCAAAAATACCATTGAAAAATGTTTCTGCAAAAATAAATTACCTTCTGTATTATACTTCAGATGCATTTTAAATTTCAAAATCAATTAAATTCTTATAAAATAAATAGTGACAACCCTAACATCAAAACGCATTACACAATACACCGCTCCTTTTATGTTAGGGGTGTGATAAAGTTATATTATAATCTACCCCAGTAGTAACCAGATGTAATCGTTCGATGCATTAATATAATAGGATAAATTAAATATTAATCTATTTACTTTGCCATTTGTCATAATCGCTTTAGTATCTTCATAGTATAATTATACTATGGCATCTTGCAGGTTCGATATTAAAGACATAATAATAAATAAACATTTTATGTTGCTCGTTTAATGGCGTGAGTCCATTAACCAATTAAGTAATGAATTTATTGTAGTTAATGAGAATAAAACATTTACTGCAAGACCTTGATGTGTGTTGTTTATTGTTTGTTGTCTAGGGAAAGGAATAAAAAACAAAAAACAAAATAATTCGTTTCAATACAATGCACGAAATACTACCTATAGGTACTATTTGCAGTTATGAGTAGTTAAATAACATTTTACATTTACTCATTTTCATGTAAAGCTTTTTAAATTTTAACGGTAGCGCAATAAAATGACCTTCAATATATGCATTTCCTTTAAAAATAACTTTAAAAATAAAACAAACGCGAATCGAACCTTTTGGACAAACATAGTTCCAACGACCTAATCAGAACTGTCAAAACTATTCATAACCCAACTATTAACGCATACATCACTATAACACAATTAAAAACGCTGTCCACATGTCTAAAACATTCCAATTTTCCACCTCATCAATTGCTAGTGAAATTAACCGGCCGTGAGAATTCAATGGTATCAAACAATCCGCTGGGGCCAAACGAACACCCCATCTAATTTATATCTCTTTTAAACAAGATGTTTTCCATTGAGCTAACGTCAAGTGCGAAATTCACTGTTGCACCAGCGTAGCAGATTATGGGAATCACGCCTTGGTTCACGTTCTAAAAGGTTCTATGTATCATCAACTGTTTCATTGTAGATTGAACCTTATAGTGTAGGTGCTAAATCTGCAATTGCTTTACCAGTGTCGCGCGTATAACCAATTACCAGATCAGAATCAAAAGATGCGAAGTCTCATCTGCAAGCTTATCCTCTTCAAACCGTATATCAAAGAAGTTAAAGTCTAATTTAGCTTGGGTTAAAGAATCAATATCGAGAGTCAGTTAACACCGGTGATCTCTTGGGAGTCAAACCCCAAAGCTTTGTGGGGTGGATGGAAAGTTTATGAAGGCGCACTTGTTAGTTTGGGGAATTACAAAAACTGTTATTGTATCATATGAGGGAGGTTTTATGAGTTAATAAAAAGTGGAAATTGGCGTCCGTGAGATTTGCTTGGTTAATGTCTGTGTTATGAATGCAAATGTAATGGGGAAAATGCATTTTTGTACTTCTCGGCTTATAAATAAGGGACGAATTGAAATCTGCAGTATTTTTGAGCATGTTACATTAAATACATATGCATAATTAATTCAGTGGTACCTAATAGTGATTTTTTATTAGGTTGTTATGGTGGTTAGAAAAAATTGTCTTACTCTAAGAAAAATGGATTCATAATTCGTCTCACAGCTTTTATTTTAAACTTAAACAAACGTTTATCTGTGCTTTTTTTCTTATAAATGTTGTTACGATTCGATCAATTAGAAGCATTCTTCTTATATAACTATTGTACTACAACAATGTGATTACAGATCCTACATTGATAAGAACACTAATAATAACATAAAATTATAACTACAATATAAATTACAAAGAAATACAATAACCATGGGCGTGGGAGTGCATCAGATAGTTTCGTGTGACGATTTACAAACATTTATAATTTGTCTCCTGAGAATTACCTCGAGGGGATTACTGACCATTTAGCATGACCTCCCGCTCCACTCTCTGTTAGAACAGTCTAGAGTACAAAGGGTATGGCACTTTAAAGGACAGGGGTCTTGTTATATTGGTTACTGCAATTCGCACGGATATTTGATGATATTTTAGATACAAGGATTATCGAGAGATTATGAAGGGTCAAGTGGGAAATATGCATTTTGATATGGCAGAGATATTTGACAGATATGAGATACGCTATCGCCTGAATCTATAGTTTATTTGAATTTATCCTTCGTCCTATCATTTATTTCTCGTTAAGTTATCATAAAATTTGCAATGAAGAGGCAATTTTATTTTCAGTAGGTATAACAGGTACCTAAAACAAGTGATATTTTCTAATAGTATGTTTCTAGAGATACTACAATATCGTGGTAAATGGAAACATTTAAAACGGGACTGGACCAATATTTTTAATCATTTAATTTTCTTGTAACTTTTGACTGTTTTGAATTAAGAACCTTAGTTGTTTTCACCTATTTCTGACAGCTTTATGACAACGACCTCAGATACCAAACGCACAATAATTATGTATACTCTGTGCTTACAGACAACAGATGAACCACTAGTGAACGATCAACTGTTGACAGCGTCTGAATATTTGAACGAAGACGATTTCGGGTCAGCGTCTAACTGTCATCCGTCAATGTCAATTTTAACTTTAAATTCACTCTTTATTTTGTTCGTAGGGGGAAACATAAAAGCGTTATCGAGTTGGGGCGATGAAAATAATAGGGATGAAGAGAGAATTTTTAACATTGAAAAGTACTATGTTTAAATATTAACGCGTTTCGATCTGGACTTAGGTTTGGACTGCATTATTATTTACCTACGCGTTGGGGTTTACTTACCTTCGTCGGCTAACGTCCTTTTTATTTAGCCTTAGGTACACAATTTTTCGCTTCAGCGTTTGTAACAGAATTATTAGAGTTACGATTTTCCATATGCTGTATCCATCTATATAAAAATAGGAACTTTGAATACATTTAACGAGATAGAGAATCGAAGGAGAATCGTATTTATAATAGGTAGGTTTCCTTCAATCTGTATAAGCGTGTTACCTGGCTGGATACTACAAAGACTAGAATATAATAATAAATAAAACCTCTTTCATTAAAAAAGAACTGTCAACTAAGACTTTTAACATTACTCGAAAATTGAAAAGAAATCGAATCTCGTTCCACAAATTTAAAAAAAGAACACCGCAGTATAAGTAAACATCGCGTGACACAATCGAACGTTAATCAGCGTCACAGTATAGCAATCAGTGATTGGTGTGCCGTGACGAATAAATCGTTCGATCGGACGAGTTGACAATTCGGTATATTCTGTCAAATGTGCCGTAATTGCTTCTTGGATTGGGCCGTTTAACCGACTTGGAAGGAGGCGTATGCTTGTAAAATGATTTATATGTTAAATTATTATATAGAAATAGAATGTGCATTGTACATTTTACTTCTAATGAGAAGAATGATGATTAATAGTAATATACGTAGTTCCTGTATGAGTAGTTAAACCAAAATTTTACCTTTTCATTTTAAGGACCTTTTCCACAAATTATTAAATAGTTACCTATTTTATATCTACAGACCATTTTGCAGTATTTAGATAGTAATAATGCTTTCATTAATAGTTTTGTTCACATCTGAATTTGGATGTTTCTCTACTTAATATCTACTATTTTAGCGTCCATCATAATTTCGTATTACATCAAAGTTATTTATCATTTTAGTCCCATTTACATATCAAGTAGTAACGACGTATGGTATTACGATTCTTAGTTTAATTATCGAAAGAACTCTATGTAGAGCACTATTTTCTGCATTATTCATCACTATTTTTCCAAGTCAGTAAACTCCAAAATTCAACCTTGTATAAACCTAAACACGCTACAACAATTATCTGCCGTCAAGTCTCGGGTTCGAATCCTGTACGCTTGCAGTTCATTTGGGAGCTAATTTGACGTCCCTCACGCGATCATTAAAACTTTTTAAAGATAACTTGTCCTAACAAACGGAACACGTGTCCTTTTAAATACAGTTTTAATATTTTTTGTTTTTTTCTAAAGTTTAATAAAGTGAAATATTTAAAATCAGTAGCGGAATCGATTGAAAGGCTTAAAAAAATAAAAGTACCTTTCATCAAGTTAATTTATTGATATTGTAGAGCTTTAGGAAAGTTTAATTTAACATGTAGTAGGTAACTTGTATTTGGATATAGATAGGCTATAATGATGAACATAATACTCTATTTAGACTTAGCTGGTTCTACCACATTTTACTTTTATTAAATTGATAGAAAATAAATCCCAAAAAGCTTTTATTCCAATTTCAACCTAGAAAAAGTCTCAATAGATGCCCACTCAAATCGTATCATACATTTTGAAGCATGCTTTACATACGTTATACCTATGTTCAGTCATGCATTGTTATTCAATAGGAATTGTCTCTACTCTCTAGTGACGAAGCATCGATTGTTATATTATTAGTGAAGGCATTCATAACACAGCTTCTGGGAGCTCAGGTAATACTTGAGGTATATTAAACACGTTAAATATAATTTGCAGCGGTGCGGAAAGCAATTAGCAAGTAAGTGAGACTGATTAGCGCCGCATCAAATATAATCCGGGACGCGAAGTAATTTGAGTTTGTCTAGAATGTACGAAATTGGGATGTGGTGTTTAAGTTTGTAAAATTGGCTGTGTCGATGTCATGTCGTGGTGGATTAAATGGTATAACGGCATATACATACCTATAGGAAGGATTCTTCTACGTAATAGATTATATTGTGTTGACTTTTGAATTATTAGTTTCGAATTATAAAAAAAAGAAATTCTGCATTCTGAATTATGATTCTGAATAGTTTCACAATGTGTAAACAAAAAAACGAAAATGTAGCGTAAAATTTGTAAATTTAAGATTTTTAGTAGATACCTACCTAGATAAAATATCATCAAATCGACAAGATGAAGAAGGGGAAGAGAACATGGAAAGGTTGTTTATTTTTGGTTTTATGTAAAGAAACTTTTTTGTTTTTTGCTACAAAAAGCTCTCAATACTTTCAAACATTTCCTTTCGTCACTTCATATTCTCCACTACCTTACACAAGTCTAAATCAACATGCTATGTTTCATCTTCTTACTCCACATAAAGCACAAAACGCAGCAACTCCAAGTATAGCAGTTCCATGACCAAAACGAGGATCGTTCCATCCCCGTCTCATTACGGCACCGCAGTCGTATTAAACACGACTTTACCGACCTCAATCGTAGCTAATATACATTTGTGTGCTAGCTGTTAACCGTGACTTTGTTCGTATGTGGCCTTTGTAAACCTGGTACGGGGAAAATAATGTCGTTGGCTGTTTTGTAAGTGGGGAAAATAATAAAGAATTTTCGTTAAATAGCTATTTTAAAGTTAGTTTATGAACTTTTCCGTAAATATGGTATGGAAAGTAATCAGTACAAATTATTTTGAAATTGAATATTGCCCATAAGTACATAAATATACCTAGGCGGAAATGTTATCTTATGTGATGTAGAACTTATTATCATCACACATTATTATCCACACCTCTATACGTAGGTACGTAAGTAAAAGCAGGTACGTATCTTCGATCAGGAAATGTACCAAATATATATTTTTTGGCTTATATTTCATAACACTACAATATAAGACGCTTAGAACCTTGTTAGAACATAAAATAAGGAAAAGGCATAGGGAAAGATATAGTTTCAGATATCCCAAACATGCAGGAAAGTACAACGGATGTAGAAGTTCTTCAAACATTTTTGACCCACCATTAAACGTATCCAGAACAAAAAATGACGGCCATTAATAACAGGACAGAAGTCACGTTCGTTTATAATCGAAGCCGCGATCCTTACACCGCAAGCAAATTAAAATTATATTACCATTTTACAAAGATATTACGAAATTGTCGTTAAATCGAGCATTTTGGACGGAAACCATTCCCCAAATCGATTTCGTTTATTCCAAGACAATTGTTTGTCATTTTATTTTTTAACGTAATTTGAGGTTTGGAAGCAATTTAGGACGTTTATCTTTAGTTATTGAAGGATGTCTGATCGTTGGTGTAGTTTTATTATCTTTGTTATTTTAATAGCTTTTATGATATTATACTAGACTAGCTTTTACCCACGGTTTCCTTGTCATGCTATCCATGCTACCATACATAGTTATAGGTAAGTATTTTACATGGATAGCGTGACAATGTAGCACACGTTTAGCAGTGATAGCAACACATTTTCATGCATGCCTGAATAAATGTTGCCAAAATTTTACTCCAGCGAGGCCATATTATGATCACAATAACCTGCCATGGTTAATTATGGTATGATACGAATTTGCCAGGCAGTTCAATTCACGGCGTAAACTGTCTGGAAATAAGAGGTCATAATACGGCCTCTGTACCTGTGGCTGTGTCTGGTAGCATTTTTCTAATAATGATTATTGCTTTTTTATTTCATAATGTAAAATATGTATATGTTCTACTAGCTTTGCAGCGATAGCAATAATACACACCTACATGATTCAGATAGACGGATAGTCAGAGTTATTGGAGTTATTTCCTCATTATTAATATTAATTTTACTAAGGTAACTATGTATGTATTTGTTTCTATGTACTTATCGCTAGTGTAAAAAACTACGATGTTTACATTCAAGAGCTTATTTCCCGTAACTCATCATCTTTGGTGGTTTCTGAATTGAGAATTTATTTGAAAAGTCTATGTAACTGTCACATACAAGCAGGAAAAAAAAAATCAGCATATTTTAAGAAGTCTTTAATGATTATTCGTTCTTTTGTTATCTCTTAAAAGTTACAGACAGTATTTTCAATAAAAGCTTTCATTCGGTTTTATTTTCTTGCATAACAAATTTTGCATATTATTAAGTATAACCTTTTTCATAATTTATGTATCGGTGAAAAATTCATCAAAATCATGTTTCTCTACTTATGATATTTCACGTTTTGTCTGTAGATATCTGTAACGCAACCTCCATTGCAGTATGTACTTCCCTAACTTTAGATGTCTCTTTCATTACTGAAACTAATCTATACTAATATTAAAAGCTGAAAAGTTTGTTTGTTTGTTTGAACGCGCTAATCTAAGGAACTACTATCAGATTTGAAAAATTATTTCGGTTTTAGATACCCTTTTATCGAGGAAGGCATATCATCCCACTAAGACCAACAGGAGCGGAGCAATACGGGTAAAACCGCGGGGCACAGCTATGCTGTATAAACAGCACAGCTCGTATTAAAATGGTTATAAGTTATGAATTATGATCATAAGCGATTTAGCAACCTACTATAAAAATGTCATGATGAAATAAACTTTACTTACTCTAGTAAAGTGTGAGCAAACAGACATTTAAACATAGTTTATTTTCTTTAATTTCTAACGAATTTCATTATATATTTAACTACCTACTTATTATGCCTTTGATGTTATATTTTGTAGCATTCAATTTCTTTTATAAATTAGACTTTTTTAAAGAAGAGAATGTTGATCACGAGGCGGGATTCGAACCCACGTCTTGTGCCTCAATAAAAGGCCTAGAAAACATTTCTCATTATGCTTTTTAATAATATGCTACACGTGTCGAATAAGTTACCACACGTTGTTTGAAGAAGGTAAAAATAAAACAATATATTAGGAATTTTGAGTTTATTTACTGAATGTCGGGTAAAGTCAGTAATACTGAAGTACATACAGATTTCATACCTCCATTATCTGTGACCTAGGGTTATGTGAAGTCTTATACTAATAAGTAATTGATCTATTAGGCAATACATTATGCTATATTTACAAATAATTAAGCTATAGCTATTGTACATAGATTAAAAATATAGCGACAAAGGAATCAATAATCTTTTAATATTATACAGTAAACTAGGTCATAGAAAAAAAAAGTTACCATACATTATAGTTTTTTAAACATCTTTAAAGTTTGATTATCTGTGCTGTCAAAATAACATTTGATTCATTTGAAATGTCAGTTTGACAGTTTGCCACAATTTCAGGTCGTTGCATGATTGGCTTCAAGGAATGTAAATATTCAAATACCTAATGAAAAAGGCAAGGGGCAGTGTCATCACTTGCTGATAATATCCTTGGAACTTTTGACACTTTATAAAGTTAATTTTAACAGATTATTTTATCTGATAGATAAGCTACATAGAACATATCAGGAAGGTTCGAAACCTTAATATTTCAGAACTTTTACATTTTGCATAGTGCATGTCTAAAACTGTCTAATAACCTAGATTCTGCATATTTTCTTGAAGAGATACATTTTTCATTTAAGAGCGCCATTAACAATAAACATCCAATAAATACATTATCTCCTTTATTTACATTATTTTATTTCATATCCTAATTGCTAATTAGCATATTAATTACTCAGGTTTTAAAATATTTTTTTCCATTTATATTTATTTTAATAATACTGTCTGTATTTATATTTACATTAATAAAATTACGAAATGTTAAATTGTTACTAAGACTATACAGCCATTTCTATTACATAATTTTATATGAGCTTAACATTAACTACCTATTTATGTAACTACATATTTATTTACAAACTATTTTTACAAAAGAATTCAAAGCATTTATATCATAATATTGTGATGTATTTAAAAGTATCTAACTTTCTTTTTATTTGCATAAATCAGTTTTGATATTTAAAGAAAAAAATCCAATTTTAAAGTGAGGACTAGTGGTTACTAAATGTGATATTTTGTAACATGCTTTACATAATATTATTTACCCTCTACATAAAATCTACCTTATTTTACTATTTACAATTAGGATTTCTACCATTTTTACAAAATGCTTTAAAATATACCTAATGCACATAAAACCTCAAAGTTACATTTTTATTTATTACTGGCTGTGTATAAAAAAAGTAAATTTGAATTTGGAATTTCAACAAATAGGCGATGCAACGGGCGGCGGGTGCGCTGTCGGCGCTTGATTCGAAGCGTTCATAAATGACGCATGGTTTCCAGCCCATGGCTGCAAGTTCTGTAAAGCGCTTAACGCTGTATTAGACGCGGGCGCTTGAGCGTTTTGCGGATTTTGATAATGAAGCGCTGAAAGCGGTGCACCCGGTGGTGGTTCAGGCATGTAGCCTTTGCTCAGCGCTTCAGCTTGCAGTGAGAGCATCAAGCGGTTGGCCGCTTGACGTTCCGCTTCCCGCTCTTCAGCTGTTTGACGTCTGAAACAAACGAAGAATAAATAAATTATTTACTTATTTTGCTTAGATTAAGGATTGGTCTCCGCGCGCGCGCTACGACTAGATACCGCCGGCGTACTTGAAAAATGCGGCAACTAATAGTACGCCGAATTCGGCGTACCCAAGCCAGTCGTGTCACAAGCATTGTGTGGAGAGGGCGAACCGATAGTTTATAAAGATTTTGAACAAAATCTGAAGTAAAATGCCTCTTTGTGTCATAAAACTATTTAAAAATAATACAACAAAAAATAAGAAAGACACTGGGATCACGCACCATCACTAAGTATCGTATTATTCGAAATTTCTCCTTTACTTCGAAAATTTTGTCTACGAAAATACGACGCCATTCAGTGTTGCCGTACTGCATATCCAAAAAAGTTTGGAAAATCCAAAAGTGCACGCCTCATAATCTCAGTCGATATTTTTTTTTTGTTTATTTAATAACAATTAAACCACATCGAATCAGACCCTGAAAAATGAAAGGGTTCTATTCCTGAGCATACTCAAGCGTAAGAGAAAAAAAAAGACTCGATTAGTAAAGTATTTCGGTCGCTATCGTGTTAACAAGAAAATCCTCCGCACATACAGACACACGGACGTCCAAGACAGAACTTTTTTAAACTGTTTTTTAACTAGTTTAAATAACAAAAATGACATCAAAAATATCATGAATGTTAAAAATAGTGTTTTTTCTTAATATGTGTGTGTATGTATTATCTTACAAGTGCAATGTATGATACATAAAGACATTTTAAGTTTGAAAAATCAGATGTTTTGCGCGAAGTGACAGTAGTACCCACCTCAACGCTTCGCTTATGAGGCGTGCAAAAATACACGTGGTTGAGGAAATCTTTTAGCAATAATTTGAACTTTTTTTTCAATACTATTACTAACACATATATAAAAAAGTATAATAACAATAATTTATTTCTGTTTAACCATGTTTAACTGACTCATATAATATGTTATTTTTTTTATTTCCGCTTTTTTACTTTTAAACAACCTTTGTGACTATAGTATAGTAGCGTCGCAAGTGGATTTGAGTCGCATGTTCATTGATTCGATTCCCGGCCAGGTCAGGATGAAAAAATATATTTTTCAAACTCCTTTCCAAGATGGCCGATTTCCCATTTATGAGGTAAAATTTATGTAGCTGGCAGCACAATTCTTCACACACACTAGCGTCCTTACAAATTGCCTAACACACACTACAGAAATGAGTTGCCGCACTCACGGAGCTATTGTTTTTAGGTGGGGCGGTATCTAGTCGTAGCGCGCGCGCGGAGACCAATCCTTATTAATCTAAGTTATTTTGGTTGTTTGTATCAACAGTTTCTGGGATATTTCCAAAGACAAATGTAGTAAATAAAACCTAATTAATATTTCTGAAAGCTTTAAGCCCTCGTATACAATAATGATAGTTTGTGCTCAAAAGTTGAAAATATCATAAGAATTGTATAGAAAATGTATACTTAAAACTTATATTATTTGCTTTCATTCAATATTTCAGTTAATATGATGAAATGACGAAATCATTAATTCAAGATACATTATCCAACTAATAGGTATTCAAATAGATTTGGCATTTACAAGTTTAGTATTTTCGTTCTAAACTATTAAACACAGGTGTGAAACGACTATAATATCATTAAATATTAATATTGATGTTTGCTAAATAGTCAACATGCATTAGTCGACTGACCGGCCATAGCTAACACTTAACTGATAGTTAAATTTAAATAACGAGTACCTAGCTAAAGTTAAAATTAAATGTATTAATGAATCTAATAAGAGCAGTTGTTAGTGTATTTACAGATTATATTAACAAGATGTTTCTTGCTGTAATGAATAGATGTAAGATGGGGAAAAATCTTTTTTTGGCTTCTGCATATGCGTCGCCGACTTAAAAATCTCGATATAATAACTACTTACATAGTATGAAAAAGTCCTCCTCATGTATACCTACTTATTGTTTTTTTTTTAACCTTTCTCGAGAATAACTTTATGTAAAAGCTATTTAGGTAACTTTATGTATAATGTATAGCTTTCTCGAGAATAACTTTATGTAATATTATGTATAAGCTCGAGAAAGGTTGGAAGGCAAAGCGAGGCCCTCTAAGATGATTATTTGGTTTAAGTTGCCAAAGTTGATAACTTTATTTCTTTATGACAATCTTCACGTTACAATGAAAGAGTAAAATTAGTAAAGTTCCCTACAAAAATGATGTACCTACATATTCACTATGTTTGCTTAAATCTT
Source organism: Colias nastes (assembly GCA_907164665.1). NCBI lineage: Eukaryota > Metazoa > Arthropoda > Insecta > Lepidoptera > Pieridae > Colias > Colias nastes. Next base: position 17,757 of record CAJQZM010042201.1, on the reverse strand, counting down.
ATTAAACTACTCAAAAGATTTTGATGCGGTATTTTAAATAGATAGAGTCATTCTAAAGGAAGGTTATTGTACCGATATAATTTATTAAGTTTTTGAGAAAGCGGGCGAAACCACGGGCGGAAAACTAGTTAAAAATAAACCTAGGTCGGTACACCAACAAATCAAAGTAGTTAAAATTCAAACAGACTCAGTTGTAAACCGTACACTAACAGCCTTAAATAATACATGAGGTGAAGTTTATTCAATTAGAATCAAGTCAATTAGTTAATCATTAGATCGCTAATTTCCATCCAGGCTGTCTAGCCGCGAACTGTCAATCTATAATCGACTAGCTTTCCACCCGCGGCTTCGCCCGCATTTTCAAAGAAAAACCCGCATAGTTTCCGTTACCGAGAGATTTTCGAGATAAAACCTATCCTATGTGTTTATCCAAGTTACCCTCTATATGTGTGCTAAACATTGCAATCGGTTCAGTAGTATTTGCGTGAAAGAGTAACAAACATATATACATACACATGCACATACATCCATCCTTACAAACTTTCGCATTTATAATATTAGTAGGATAGGATACGATTAGTAGGATTCCAGTTCATATCTCTGTATTTAAATTTAAAGTATACATGATTTTTATTATATCAATTTCGAATTCGGTTGGAATTAATTGTAATTTAATTTAACTGCTTATTTATTTAAGATCGTCGATTAAAAACATGTTTAGAACATAATTAACTTCTTAGATTTTATTTCACGTGTTTTCCTTGAGTTACTATTTTGATTAAATTATATTTATAAGTGAGATTTTGAAAACTCTTATCTATTTAAATATTACTTGATGATGAATAAATATTCACTATCTGTTGCTTGATATGAAGCAAGCAAACACAAAAACATATCCATTTTGGTCCTTATCAAAAAGATAACTTCTTGCATAATTTTATGAACAACTAATGGTTGTTTTTTTATACTCGTAAAGGTTACATCTCTATATCATTTATATTACATCCTTCTATAAAACTATTTTTTTTACAAATTAAACTATTATGAGTCTCCTATTTAAAATCTTGACACCGTACTAATACTAAATATACAAGAAATACTCTCAAAATGAAGTCATTACATACAAAGCTCGTTAACTTAAAACGAAGTCAAGTATTTGCAAACTTCGAGACCCCCACTTAACATAATACAAAGTGCTTGCATTATTTATAAAGGCACCGGATTTGTCGCCCGATTAGTCGAGCGACGCGTTGATTAGGATGTCGATTGAAACAGAAGTTGATTGCATCGCTTTATAAATTTTTAAAACTTATGTAGAGTATAGAATCCTAGGATAGGTAGGTAAATATAATTTTTCTAACCAACGTAAATTATAGTGATAAATAACATAGGTAATGAGTAATGACTAATGGCTAATAGAGATTAATTAATTATTTTTATACCTACTACCTACATGGTAAATGGTTATTAATATTCGTTTTAAAATACAAATTGCAATGAGCCATGCATTCAGATTTCATACGATATAAAACTGATAGAGTTTATTTCTTTTATACGTATTCTTTAGAAGATGTCTAAATTATTTTTAGATAAATTATAAGTATTTGGAGTATGGACTGGAGAGTCATTAACTTCAAATATACCTAAATGCCAAAATTAAGTTTCATTGAATTATAAAAAAGCGATAGCATTATAAAAATATACTTATGAAAACGTGTTAAACACGGCATCGCATTTTACAAAATGCTTTTAATCCAGCGGAAAAGTTAATGTTAGACTTAAGCTTACACTTAACTTAGGGTGAATACGTTCACGCTAAGTACCTCATTGCTTATTAACTTAAGTAAAAGTTTATGTACAGTTTGAACCGAGGTAAAGATGGTCCTTTCTTTAAAATTATTCATAACTTCCTGGGTGACACGAATTTGGGTATTTTAGGGTAGTAACTTGGAACTTTATGTTAATCTATTATATTTATTTTATATTAAAAACATCTGGATGAATTCATAAATTTAATTAGGTAGGTATTAAAAGAATAGGTAGGTCAAGCCGCATGCAGCATAACTAAGATATAGAATACCAAGATAACTCAGATATATAGTCTAAAATATGATAATCATGACAAGATATTATAACGTAAAAATACAGAACCTTTTCCACCTCATTCAACTTAATATGTTATTTACATAAAGAAATAATCACAACAACATAAGGAAAGATCTAGACTCTAGAGATACGTAAAAATATTCAATAAGCCAATCAAGTTGTTTGCATATTAAGTCATCTGTGAGAGATTGTGTTCAGTTTTAGATAAAACTGCATACAACAAAGAATTACCGCCTTCAACTTAGTAACAGAAGTCTTATATTTTTTATCTATCCGACTTTGAGATAACATTATATTGAAAATCATAGTCAAGAAGGTCTAATTTATCTTACACAAGCGGCTGTATTAGTAATGTTCTTTGCATTTACGTATATTCTTGTATCGGTCTAATTAAGATAGCCGACTTACTGCTCTAATATTCATTTGCATGCGAAATGCGAATACAAAAGCAATCAATAACAAACGCTATCGCTATACAAATATGGTTAAATATTCATTGGAGGCTTATAAGGCTTTTAGTATATCACATTGAGTAACCTAAAGCGACTCAATTAGAGGATTATCGCTATCAAGAAAATCATTGGATACTTCGAGCTTAATTTAAATCGATTTATTTTCGGTTTGATTACAGTTTTAGTGCAATACGTTTATAATGATTTCAATAAATTAAATGGCGAAATCAGAATAAATTTAAGTACATGAGATCTTATTAAAGTTACTTGTCACAAATGAGTAGAGTTTCAAGAAGACGTATTAAGAGATTCTTCTTAAATAAAAATAATCAACAACAACCAAGTGCGTTATTAATTGGTGATATGGAAAACAACAACATAAGTGAGAGAAATGAAAAAAAAAACGTATAAATTATTATTTCGTAAACTTTCATCGCAAGTTAATTACTTAAGGCTAATTAAAACTGACAAGGGAATGAATTTCGAGTTAATATCTCCTAATTCAGAGTTGATCATGATACATTGCTGTCCCTTATTATCCCTTTCTGCGTAGGTATTTACTAACTTTAAGGTAAGTGTCAAATTGAGGAAATTATTTATCGACGTTTGAAAGAAATATATCTAAGGGCTGATTTTTCAATCCTTGGTTAAAACTTATTCATCGAATAACGTATTAAACTACCATTTCAAACATATATTATATTTGTCCGTATTTGACAGTATACCTACAGGTGACATTTTAAAATGTTCGTGTAATACTTTATTGGACGGATAAATTTTAACCAACGATTGAAAAATCGGCCCTAAATATAATACCTAATAGTTTATAGAATGTATTTATTTACCAAAAAAGTTCAGAATAAATTGAACATCTAACTCATTATACATATTGTATTCTTTTTATATTACTTATTGTAGTCAAAAAGATTATTTTTAGTGGTCTTTCTTCGATAATTAATATTTTATCGACCTTACATCTTACTAAAGAAGATTTTTTTTTACAGAAAAATGATCTTTTTAAGGCTTTTACATGCGCTAATAACCTTGAGCATACTTGACGGATCTCAAACCTCTCACCCTGCACCTTCTTTTTTCCTCGCATTTTGTATTTAAAAAGATACTAATCAGTGAAACAAAAAATCCTCGTCAGGGACTGTTGTGTAACTGATAATTTATTAAACATAAAATTTTCAGAGCTCTAAGTCAGCAGGTTACGAAGTTTATAGAGTATTTGCGGAAAAATCGATGACCACGGCACATTTTTTTTCTAGAAATCTATTAACTTTGGAAAAAAGTCCTCGCGAGCAATTAAAGATCAAAGACCATCCTATTTTATATATTTTTTTCGGTATTGTGCTTTATGTTGTACCAGACTTTATAGAGGTTGAACATAGTCGAAATTGCCGGGTAACGCCTTAATTTACATAGGTATACTATAGTATACACCACACACTTAACAAGCATTCAGGTAACAATAGATACATATAAAACCATGCACACATCCAAATTCTTGTTTTTAATACCTATAATTTCAATATACCCCCAAACATTGACAGCTTATACTTGCCAGGCGGCACCGTCTGTTAATGAATCATTGAACAAAGCGCTAAGTCTATTAACGCGGAGAACTTTATTATAGCGGAAAATGAACGAACTAGTGATGTGCGCTTTGATATCGATAATTTTAATTCTTGTTTTTTTTTTTCGGGTTTATGAAAACGAGTTGATTAGATACCACGCAAGACAATCAAAAATCAAAAGTATGACTTACATTTGACATAAAGTCATTTAAATTATGTGTGTAACTAAAAGTTCGGTCTATGTAACAGACCATGTGGAGATTAATAATTAAGTTCATAATGCATACTCGTATCTGAACACAGGGACTGAATATGGAATAAATTAAGTTAATAATATCGTATTCATAATTAGGTATTATAAAACCCAAAATAAAATTTAGCCTTTAGGTAATAAACTCGTTGATACTAGCCACTGAACTTTACTACCAGCGACTATAGAATTTGTCACACAGATACTAAATATATGGTTTTCACTCGGGCATATCTTAAATAAATTAAATTATCGATAAGATACGCACCGCACTAACTATAGGGTGAACCACTTTAAGCCGCCGGCTTTATAATTAGATAAAGTGAAGCACAATGAAACTTTCCTTAAATAAGCCAAACGTGGCGGCTGGCAATTAGCAATTTCGGCTTGATTATTTTATAAGCCGTTAAAATTAATGTTAAGGTGATATTAATAAGGGGAAACGTTTGGTAATGAAAATTTTATTTTTGAGATTAATTTCGTGAGTTCTTAGATTGAAATAAAATAAATTCTCACCTTATAAAGTGGTATATTGGATATTTTAATACAACCTTGGATTCTCTTTTCCGTGAAACATGATATTATCTAATTCAACACTAGATTTAGAGATACATTCGAGAAATATAATATTTATTTAAAATATGAACTATTTAAAGATGCTATATAAAATGGACAGCAATCAAAACAATACAATAAACTCAAGAAACATTTTAAAAGTTCCGAGATGAATCTCATAAAATCTTTATAAATAATGGATGAAGAGTGAATGTCTAATGAACATCCTGCCTCAAGCATTCTCCAGACGAAGTGAAGTTTTAAAAATCTTTTATCACAAGACAGTTGATAAATTGCTAATCTCTAAAAGAAGAAAAACTATTTGAAATGAGAATAAATGAACACGCAAAATTGTCTTGTTAAGCCACCGTTTCCCTGACGTCTTGTATCAATCGGGATACGGATTTGTTTCGTAATTCTGAAGGAGACAACCTACAAGCAAGCAATTATACTAAAGACATTCAATCGCATTTAAGAAAAACAAGCGTATCTACCCAATCACCCTTACATTACTTTCATTCCAATGTACTTAAGAATAAGAGCTACAATACTTTGAACGAGCACAAAGATAAGGAATTAGCAATTCAAGAAACAGTAACGAAAATGTTCCTTTTTGTAAGGAGCGTAAGCGCTGTTTTTATAGAACAAACGTGTCCCCCTAATTCGGGGAGTTTTAATATTCACTTATACAATGGAAAGGAATTACGGGAGGAAATGAAACAGGGTTAGTAAATAAATAAGGACTCTCCTCCCATTGGGTTACAGTGTGTTAGATGTGGTACGATCTCGATTCGATTTGTTGGAATTACACCTCGATATTGACTTGAATTGGCTACGAGAATGTGTGAATAGTTTGCAGGATTTTGCCTTTCCCTTAACCAGAAATAAAAGCTTAAACATTCTGTATTGATCGTACGGTGTTTGAGGTAAATTTTTTATTTTGAACCATTTTATCCTACTCTTCTCGTCAGAATAGAATATAATAAGCCCGTTGAAATTATTATAAACGCTGTTTTAAATCTACATAAAATTTTGGTAACTGATGCACTATAAATTGATTTTAAAATTCACTATTACATATCCAATACTATATTAACAACGATTTCAGCTAAACGCATTTTTCTTTCTACACTCGCTCAAGGTAGATCAGTCTGCAGCACTATCATGAAATCTACTGCAGCTTTTCAATTAAAATTTTTGTAAGAATATTAAAAATGATAAAGAATTATGCATCATACGGCATTATAAACCAGAAATACAATATTTCACAAATGAAGCCATTTTCTCAGCACACAAACGAGCGTAAAATAAACCTTAAGAGGTATAGTAAAAGTCACAAAAATAGGCAATAAACTTGCTGCGAATACATGTAAAAAGGCGAGCGTTCGTCTTTTCCACTGCGGTTAATAATTGATGAGTCAAACTGCCGAGTTGTGTTCCTCATACAATATTTATCTCCCTAGCTACCCTGTGTTACCGCCTGCTTGATGCTGCATCTATACCATATGTATAAACACTTAATAGCTTAGCTTTGTTACAGCGATTACACTTTTTGTTGGGGGACGCAAATATGTCGGGCGATTCCATCTCAATTATCATATTAAAGCAACACTCCAATATAGATAAAAGGCAAAACAGTTTTGTCATTCGAAAGCAAGTTTTCTACAAAGATTAGGAGTTCAGAATCGACTCTTTTATAGGTTCTTGCCAAAATATTATTATTGATTTTTTAAAATGTTTTGGTTATATAATGTAATCGATTGATCTTTACAAGGATCCGTTTCTCTAAACAATCTTGTTAGTTATTAAGCAAATGTAACAATAAGCGATTAAAACACGTGATATTCGATAAGGTAATATAAAATGTCGCCAAGATAAAATACATATAAATAGCCCTCATTAGAATCAATTCCCATTCATATTTAAAAGGAAAGATGTAAATTAAAATGTGTTAATGTAATTGAATATTGATGAATTTTAATATGAAGCTACATAATACATTTTTCCTCAATCTATATTCAAATGGTTTGTTATAGTATTTATAACATCTGGTGCTTTTAGACAATCCTATAAATTTATTGGAAACTTATTTTATTACCATTGTTATTTACCTATCGCCTTTACTTGAGAGAAAATCTCCAATAGTGTTTATATACAGGCTAAGTAAGTTTTAGTCAACGTGTAGGTATGTAGTGCTCTTTATCCACATTGCTAATTTTAATTTAAAACATTAGTATCGGTGTTAGAGATTTTACAGAATATTTTTGACAGACGAAATCAGCACTCCAAATGTTATATAGTTCAATTAATTTTATCACTAGAAAATATGTACCGTTGTTCATCATTGTATGTTAATTTATCGTACATACAAACATCCTTTATAATAAATTATCATCGATACCGGGTTACGCGCCCAACCTCTTTTATCGATATATCATAGCGACTTGTCACGTCCTTATCTTAGGCAGGCTTAAAAGCATTGTATCTGAGACCTCTATTTATTAAGGTTTATAGTATAATCGATGTTAGTAGATATTATGTGTCTAGATAATTTGTATTATCTGTATTGTGCTTATATTATAGTCTATTTATAAATTGTATGTTTAACTGCATTCAAGGATTAATATGTATATAAAAATGCACTTATCAATACCAGTATTTAAATGCGAATGAATTATAGGATGCTATCTGCTACGTTTTTTTTATTATTATTTGGACCGCTGCAGCTGAACGGATTTAGATTATTTTTTAGAGAAATATATAAACCTAATATGTAATTGATTTTTGTAACAAAAAATATCGACACTAGTTTGGAAAATTGTATCAAGAATTTGATACCAGGGCGAATAGTTTATTTTATTCAGCTTAATTTTTTTTAACAATTAAAGCTTTTTAAAAGATAAGTCTCGATTTAAAGCAAGCAAGTTAGGTCTCAACTGTTTTTTCATAAAACACTATGATAGGCTTTGCTACCAACAATTCATTTAAGGACTGTCAATAATAAATATGTAATTATTTCTAAAGTTATTGAATATTGAGGGTACTTCTATAAGTTCTCGTGCTTTACCAGCTTTAGTGTATGTAATCTCCTTACATATTATGCATAAAACTTTGTTCTAATAGAACTAAAACGTTACAATGCTACGGCTCATTTATCACAGATTATAAATGCCATTTCATTTGTGTCTAATCTGTATTCGATGACATTTCAATAATAAATAGTCCATAAGGATATAGCGCAATCAAATTAAAAGTTATTTTCTTGTTTCTGGTTTCTTATCAGTTTGATGGAATACCGTCAGATATTTATTCGCGACTTAAAGTTCAATGTTTTAAAATCGTTATTATATTAATGTATTGTTCGTAGAGATTGAATTAATATGGTTCTTTATCTATGGATGAGTCACGGTGCTTAGCATTCCGGTATAACTGCCAATAGGGTCATTGCGCCTGTTCGCGTCCACCTGCCTATTCGCGTCCATTTTGCGGATATCTTTTAGAAAATTCGCGAAAATAAGTATACTTTCTGTAAAATTGTAATAAGAAAAATTTCCGATAATACCTCAATGTATAAGAGACATGCACACATATTCAAAATATGCCTGTGCACCGCCTATCCTATTTTAAAAAAATATTTAATTTTGGCTATTAAACGAGAGAGCTAAAACGCGCGGGATTTTGAGAAAAAAATAGTGCGCAGCGTCGCGTTTGACGGTAAGTATCTTATTGTTAAATGTGAATTTTTGAATATGTAACTGTTTCTTTACTTTGCTAACAAAACATGGAATAGTATGGATTATAAATCAGCTTATTTCTTTTAGAATTAATAGCTAAAATAAGGTGGACGCGAATTACTACACCGAATTTGCACAACTTCCATTTTGCGTCCACGGTGGGCGCAAACTATACCTATAGTGCATAACAATAGAACATATTGCGTCCACATTGTTTTTCATTACGTAGCAATGAATTGTTTGTTAAAAAATGTAATTTAAAATAGATTGTAAATTTTTGACTAAGACCACAAGTTGATAATTTAAATTTTCATTCAAATTAGCAAATTTTTATGCTATTTTTTCATTTTAAAATGGGTATTCTAAGAATGAGACTAGTATCTTTGAGAATGAGAGTCAATAAGTCTGTGGTTAAGAAAATAATATAAACAAAAAAGAAATTTAATTCATTAGGAACTATAAAATAGGGTAGGTAGGTAATCTTAATAGAACTGATTATTATTTATTTACATAACGTAACGTTGTTTTTTGTTAATTTTTAGTTCTATTAATGATGAGAAGATAAATATAAATAAGTTTTTCCAGTTTCCTTACAGTGAATTATATTAATAATAATGTTGTTGTGTGATTTTAGCAGCTCCATTGGCATGGAACTTGGGGTAGATAAGTGTACGGTTCTGCATGTGGAGCGGGGTAAAGTAACCGCGTCTGATGACATAACACCATCTGGCGCGGCCCATCTTAGGGTACTTACAGAAGCTGAAACTTACCGGTACTTGGGTATGTCACAGAATATATGTGTGGAGGGGACGGGTGTGAAACAGGATGTTGTCGAAGTGTTTTGTGAACGCATGACAAAAGTCTTTAACAGCTATTTGTCGGGCGTGAACAAAATACGAGCATTCAATACCTGGGTCATGCCCGTTCTCCTGTACACATTTGGCGTACTCAAGTGGACTCAGACCGAACTCAACGCCCTGGATCGGAAAGTCCGCACAACTATGACTCTGCATCGGTTGCATCACCCGAAATCGTCGGTGATGAGGCTGTATATCCCTCGAAAGTGTGGTGGTCGTGGCATGTTAAGTGCCCAATCGCTGCATAATCGTGAGATATGCAAACTCCGAGACTATTTCCTCTCAAAGGTTGGTCATGCAATCCATGCTGAAGTCATAGAATGTGACAAAGGACTCACTCCCCTATCCCTGGCCAAACAGGACTGGCAAAAGCCGACGGTGCTCAGCATTTCCGACAGGGAGGCCATATGGAAAGAGAAAGAGCTACACGGTAGGTTTCACAGGAGTCTACATGAACCTCACGTAGATTTCTTGTCCTCCGTGCACTGGCTGCGTTTCGGTGACCTCTTTGGGGAAACCGAGGGTTTTGTCTGTGCGATACAGGATCAGGTGGTTAAGACGAACAATTATCGGAAGTACATCATAAAGGACGGGACCCAGGACTTATGTCGTATGTGTCACCGTCCTGGAGAAACTCTCCGACATGTTACTTCCGGTTGTTCCATGCTTGCCAATTCTGAGTACTTGCACAGGCACAACCTAGCGGCCAGGATTATCCACCAAGAGCTCGCTCTGAAGTATGGCCTTCTTGACGGAAAAGTGCCTTACTACAAGTACGCGCCGGAGCCAGTCCTGGAAAATAACCGTGCCAAATTGTACTGGGATCGGCCCATCATCACAGACAGGACTATTCTAGCGAATAGACCTGATATTGTGGTGATGGACCGAGCAACTTCTAGGATTTTCTTGGTAGACATCACTATTCCACATGACGACAATCTTGTTAAGGCCGAGTCAGATAAACGGCTCAAATATCTGGATCTGGCGCACGAGGTTGTCGAGATGTGGGACGGTGTGTCTGCCGAGATAATCCCTATAGTTGTGTCCACCAATGGGCTGGTTCCTACCTCCTTAAAACAATATTTAAGGAGGTTGGATTTACCGGTAAAGCCCATGACAGTGGGGATACAGCGGGCAGTCCTTCTGGATAACGCTCGGATAGTCCGTAGGTTCCTCACTCAGTCGCCCTAGACTCCGGCCGTCTGGCCACTCAGCCGGAGTTTTTTTCAGCACCGCCGCGAGGCGAGATACTTGCCCCCCCCAATGTTGATTTTAGGGTTCCGAACCTCAAAAGGAAAAACCGGAATCCTTGTAGGATCACTTTGATATCCGTCCGTCTTTATGTCCGTCTGCCGGTCTGTCTTTCTGTCAAGACCCTTTTTCTCAGTAACGCGTTCAGGTATAAAGCTGAAATTTATATTGAATACTCAAGTCTACGGTCCCTTGAAGCAGTGAAAAAATCAAACTTATAAGCCAAAGCAATCAAAAGATACAGCCGTTTATGCTGCAAATTTTAGCAAATTTCGACATTCGCAAGGGAATCAAAACTTAGAGGGTACTTTACGTGAACACAGACACTTGAAGTTTGGTACGAAGCAACGTTTTATAGCACGAATAAGGGAAATATTGAAAAAAATAATCATTAACAGTTAAAACATATGAAAAAAAAAACAGGTTAATACGGAACCCTCGGTGTGCGAGTCCCACTCGCATTTGGCCGGTTTTTATTAAATAACTATATTCGTAAATAAATAATTTATTAAAATCTAATTTTTATTTGCATTTCTCTGATAAAATATCACCCAATACACTCTTAATTCTTTTTCTAAGCTGGTGGACGCGAACTGGTCCACGGGTGGACGCAAACTGGAATTTTTGGACGCGAACTGGGTAAAACGCCTAATTCTGCTATTTGTCTAGATAAATAAAAACCACATGATATTTCCAACACAATTGAAAGTAAATCTTATAATAGACTATGTAATGAACACGTTACATAAATTTTGGGTTGAAATTTGTTCTGGAACATTTTTATTTTCTACTTCAAACTTTCCAACTGCACTAAGTGGACGCGAACTGGCGCAATTACCCTATTTTATGTGAAAGTTTTTAAAAGTTGTGTAATGCATAATTTTATGTTTTTTATAAGTCAAAGATTTTGTTTTATAGTTTTAGTAATAGGAATAGTTTTTCTGTGTAGATATACAAACTATTTGACTTCATGTTAAGTTAAACCAGCTTGAATTAAATTGCATCTATAATAATTTATAGAATTAGGCTTTTATGTTTTTGAATCAACAGGTTTAAAAGCAACTGCTTTTATTACTGTACGACTAAAAAGGATAACTTCATAAGCAGAAGACCAAACACAGCAGCTGTGATAAAACCTACGATACCTATGCTTTTTATTCTATAACTTTTTCTTATGCCCTCAGTAACGAAAATATGTTTTGGAGTAGATTATTATGAGTGTAAATCACAGGTAAATACATGAAATTGACATTACTGAATTATGTGTAACTTTTTTTTCATTTAATATCATATTGTCACCAGCCTTAAAACCTTTTAGAAAACCTTCCTATTATACTATAACTTATAATTCTAGAAATAACATCAAAATCAACACAACCGTTCAGCATACAGCATCATCTCAGTTAATTAAATAAACAGCTAAGTCAATTTAAAATCAATTTCTAGTTACGTCAAAAGCATTAACCGCCACATTAATCAAAGGGATCGCAACTCAGGGTTGTTTGTCTCTCGTTAGCTGATAACACTTTTAATATTAAACAAAACAAGGAATAAAGATAATATTTAAGTGCTGGTTAATACAAACAGACGTGTGATAAATCGGCCGAAGTTAATAGACTATCGTATTTTATTTTATACGCTTTTGTCTGGGTTAATGAATTTATTAACGTAGTGTCGTCATTTTTGATATGATTTAGTGCTAATGTAATTGTCTTATGCGGTTTAATAAAATTATTCTCTACTAAATAAGTACCTACTTATCTTTTATTTTTTTCAAGATTTGCTTCTTTCCCATCTCATTTTTCTACAATAATAAAATTAGAATATCAATGAAGAATCTCTCTTTTTTCACGTTTGACCGAACCTTTGCTTGTTTATTTTTTTGCAAAATTAAACAATTGACTTGGTGTTAAAAAACATTCAGAGATATATTTATATTTCAATAACTAGCAATGACAAAAACAATTAAAAGCATATCAGACGGTATATCACGCACAATCTGGCGGGCTCTTTTTTTTTCACAAAAGCAGTGGCTTGGCGCCGCTCATATCGAGCATGGGTTATCTGTGGCGAACACAACAGCGCTTGTCCATTAGACGGTAATCGCTGTGCCACCAACACGAACGCATTGTCTCACACAGAATTGGAATTTTGTTTTTGCCGCGCTTTAGCGTTCCTTCGAATTCCATTTGACGTTTTTTTTTTTGTTATGTGTCAATTAGTTGTTTCTACTTTCTATTTTAGTTTGTGAGTTCTCTTATATTGGCTATTGTATCGCTTTTCACAAGCTTAATTTACATAATGTTATATTTATAAGTAAAATTTACTTGTTTGAAATAAAAGGTCATAACATATATTTTATGTTCAATTCTAACTTCAGGAATGATGCATTATATTTAAATTGATACAGATTTAGAATCGAGATGCAAAAATTGTAAAACACAAATACACAAAATACCTATGATAAATAGAGTTATTAACTTATTACCTAGGCCTAAAATTTGAACCGACACGATCAATTCTCTACCTATATCCCGCTTACCTATTACTTAGGTACTATTGAAATATGTAGGTATTTCGGAAGCCTTATTTTAAAACGATCTTTCATAAATTGAATAGCAAATATTAATAATTATAACTTGGCACTCGATAATAGATACAGTCATACCGGATTTATGCAAAACTGTTGTTGAAATCTTACTTGCGATAATAATATTGAATCTGGTCTTTTCCTTTTTCGGTGTATATTATGTTAAATACAAATAACATATTTTAAAACATCTTAATATTAGCATTCATATAATGAGAGGTTTTATATGTTAAGAAGAAGCGTTAAGGTACTTTTTGCTTCTTTGAAAAAGATACTAAGAAAGTCATTATTTTCACACGGCTAAAGGCACGGCAAAATGATATCATCGGAAATACTTGTAAATTTTAGACAATGCATAAATGAAAAAAAAATTAAAAAAATCATGCATTCGTCATTCATAAATCGATTCGTCTATTTATTTAAAAAAAATGAATAGAAATTTATTGTGTGTGATAATAGAACAGTGAAAGAATATAGGTATATTATATACTTTTTTATTTATATTCGAGTTTTGTAATAGTCACCTCTCAATGCAAAGCATGAAGATGAGAAAGAAAATCAGTGCTGTGTGCGTTATTAATCGTAATAATAAAATATGAAATGTTTTAATTAAACTTATTGACTCCGAATAGTAGATTTTATGAATTTAAAACCTACCTCCACTTTGTCCGTCTGTTCTGGAACCAAGTTTTCACTTGCGCGTCTGTCATCTTCAACGTCTTTGCCAGCGACGCCCTCTCAGCGGACGCCAAATACTTCTGCTTGTGGAATCTCTTCTCTAGTTCGGCTATTTGCATTCTTGTGAAGGAGGTGCGTGGTTTCTTGCGTTTTGGAGGCGTCCTGTTTTGATACGGATGCCCGATGCGTCGTGTGATTGGGAATGATGCTGGAAGAAATGGAGATGTTAATAATCTTATATATCATATTCTAGTTAGATTAAGAGCTTATTTTCTTCTTGTGACTTCTAGAAGTGATAGGGTTCTATGTGCCTTATGTGTCTAGTTTGTTTTGCTATTTTCATTGATAGAACTACCTTCATGTGTTAATAATGTTAGGGGTTGGTTTATGATAAGTATTATTATTGTATTTAGAGGGTATTATTTCAATGACTGATACAGTATCTATTCATGGAAATTACAATTTAGGTTTAGGTACATAACAGGAGGAATATTCATTTTAGTAATAGACATTGACTTCATTATTAAATTACAATACATTCAGATTTAACGTACCTATCGTATAATTGTTCTTTAAATTCGATGCTTTTATTACCTACTTAAAAATACAGAGATTATTCATATTTTATTTCCATTGTTCTATTATTTATTATGTAAAACACAGAGCTAAAATAAGAAAAAAAAAGTAATTTATTTCAAAAACAATTAACCATCAACATCTCATACTTACTATTAGTAGCGATATAACACTAATATTATTCAAACATTCTCAAGTTATCAGTAATAACATCGTAGCTATTAAAGAAATTAGTCCAAGATTACATTCGCTTATCTTTATAATTGAAATCACGATTTAATGACACAACATTCGTATTACAAAGCGCCATGAATAAATAAAAATCTCATTAAATAGCCTGTATTCAATTTAAATTGCTAGCAATACACGCTGCAATCAAAACGCTCCATTCATAATAAATCTTAAATTACGCGCCTATTCGTGGAAAACGCTAAAACGAATACAGATAACCGCAAGATCGTAATAACAGGCACCGAAAAGTTTAAAAATGGTACTGGCAATTTTGTGTTGGCAACACTGGTAATTGTTTATGGTTTTTAACTTTTTAAATGGACTGAACGCTATGATTGTATCATGTAATTTAAGTTTTCAACATTGATTAAGGTTGACTTGTATTTATTTATTATTTGATTAAAAATCCAAAATATAAGCAAGAGCAAAAAAAATAATACAAAAAGTTTTTTTGTAAATTATATTCAAGTAATATTTCGTTTTTTTACATAATTATATTATAACCTATCTAAGACTAGAAAGACAACCTTTAGTTTTATTTTAAAACATAATTTTATGACCAAACATTGAAACAGTAGGTAAACTCTAACATTGGCTGACACACGCTACGCGACTAAAGCCTCCGCCTTAAACAGATTTAAAAAAAATGTGTGCGTGTACTAGTGTACACACGTAAGAAGTGAAACTTCTTTATGACCTTATCAAAAAATAATTTACTATATGCAACTTCACGCGTGGTAGGGATAAGAAAAAGATGGCGCGTAACGGAAAAATGTCACGCGTAACGAAAAAATGTTACACTAAATTTTTTTCCGACCCCGATAAAGAAGTTTCACTTCAATAATTCCAATATTCTATTATTTATGTTCTATTTTCAAACATTAAAAAGCGACCTAGCCCGGTCAATTTAAACCAAAAAATGAGGGTACTACTACATAAAGTCCCAACAGGCTGAATTTCTGTGAAGTTGTTGAAAACATAATTATAAACAATGTCTAAAAGTTCCCCATCATTCCCCTGTAAGCTAAAAATTTTATTCACGGTCAAAGGTCAAAAAAATGAGTTTTTCGCGATTTTCAGCAAAACGGTAAGTTTTATCATAAAGTACCTCAGGCAAAGATTGTAGATCATAAAATTGTCTATAAAAAATGTATCAATACTTTTTTTCTTACGAGCCACCGTTTCTGAGATATAACGATTCAAAAAGTTATAAAAGTTGTTATCGTCATAATATGCACACGTTTCCACGCCACCTATGAGGTAGTGTACTTAGCGCGTTTTTTAACGTGGTTTCCCCAGTAGGCCTACCGCCTACTCCACGGGTCAGTTGTGATCCTGTTTAATGTAAAACTATTGCGAAATAACGGAAATTTTCAAAGATTGGGAAAGATAAAAGCGATGTAAATGAAAAAAAAGTGTTGAAGTTTATTGTTTTTTAACGAAACATGCATATCGATGCTTATCTAAACAGGTAGTTTTTTTAGGAGCTCCGTACATGGAAAGAAGAAAGCGGATGCCGTTGGTAATAACTTCTTGTTGAGTTGAATTACTCTTTTTAAAAACTTCAGCACATTGAATTAAATCTTGTTTTTCAAACATTTTGAAAACTGCTGTTTTACCCCTCCTGTAAAATGCAGATGTCGTATCACAGCCAGTTATTGCGTGTAAAAATAGTACATGATCTTTACACTTAACTAAAGTAAAAAAACTTTTTGATGAATATATAATATTTGATTGATGCTGAGCTTTTCCTGGTTTTAAGAAAAAAATAGTTTTTTCAGTTGGCGTTCGAGCAGTGAGTATTACAAGTAAGTCAACATCTTCACCAACAACAATAGTTGTATTTGTCAAATTGAATTGCTCTATTGCTGTTTCAATAATCAATACATCAGCATCATTATTGACCTGTTTTACCAATATATTTTCAGCCGTAAACTTTTGTTTCAACATTGAAATGAACCGAGACTTGTTGTGGGTATTTGAAAGAAATTTCTGTTGACTGGTTGGGACTATCATAAGTTCATCAAATAAAATATCAGAAGATGAAGATGTTGCTAAAGTTCGACGACGTTGTTCTGCAGCTTTGATATTTCTCGTGCAATCATCATAACCATCAAATACGACAGTAACTCTGGAACCAAAATGTCTACGTACATATTGAACGTATTTATCTAAGATAACGTTGAATGTTTCTTCGCTATCCCACACAACGCGGTGTAGTAAGTATCCTCCGTCAATGATGTATGTCGCATTAGTGTTGTTAATATCAATATTTACTTTTTCAAAACAATCGTAAATGGTAGATTTCTGTGTTTTACGCATCCCGATGGCCAATACAGAGATTATTTATTTAAGATATAGAGGTTGCGTATTTTAAGTTAAAGAGGCTTTGAGCTCTGATGGGAAGGGAACATATTATTTTTTGAAGTTACAGAGGTTTTTATGTTACCGAGATTTAAGTTATCGAGGTTCTACTGTATAAGTTACAATGACCGATAGAAAAATATTTAAACATTTAATATATAATATACATATATATACATATATATATACATATATATATATATATATATATATATATATATATATATATTATATAAAATATTACAACTCTAGATATATATACGTGGCGTACTCATGCATATTATGACGATAACAACTTTTATAACTTTTTGAATCGTTATATCTCAGAAACGGTGGCTCGTAAGAAAAAAAGTATTGATACATTTTTTATAGACATTTTTATGATCTACAATCTTTGCCTGAGGTACTTTATGATAAAACTTACCGTTTTGCTGAAAATCGCGAAAAACTCATTTTTTTGACCTTTGACCGTGAATAAAATTTTTTGCTTACAGGGGAATGATGGGGAACTTTTAGACATTGTTTATAATTAT
>CAJQZM010042200.1:0-13787 GCA_907164665.1 Colias nastes | reverse complement strand
TCCTCTAAAAAATGCAACCCCAAATGTAACTTTTCAATGGACCATGTATTATTTTCATTAATTATTTATTAATAAATACATTATAAGTTTGGAAATTTCGCACTGCTGAAAAATTTTCAAAAAAAGCGGATGAAATACGAGTTTTTGCAAGCTTTACAGTACTCCAAAATTAATAATGCGCAAACAGATCTTCGCTAATTATCGTATTTCCAGAAACACCCGAATCACCCCGAATCATTGAATCGTAAGTGCCCTAAATAATGCACTTGCATCTTGCATCTTATTCGAAAGAAATAGGAGTCAATTCAGAGTCATACACAATCGAAAACAATTCGGGCGGTAGGTGACGGTAGCCTGTCAGTCAAAAAACTCAAAAATCCATCAGTCGTCTTTATATTTTGGTGGTGACCGCACGTATTATCTGTGTATGGAATTATATAGAGCTGCTGTTACATACCCTTCTTAGTTTTGTTTCAAAGTTGAATTTTCCGATACAATGATTATTTACACAGGTAGCAGATAGCAGTGGGGAAAGCGAAAGTTAATAAGAGCATAATGAAAGTTCTGATCATTCTACGATATCAGAAATAGAGATAATCCCTGATTCTGTAAATCCTTTGGACTGAGATTTTAATGATTAGATTTCTACAATTTAAATGTAAACCAGTGTTTGAAAATATTTTTTTTAAATATAAACTTGGTCTTATTTTAACCTTCCATACATCCATCATCACGCCAGCTAGCCAGCTCAGTAAGACACTTTAATAGTTCTAAGTATAGAATTTTCCAAGTATGTAAATCAATACAACAAATATATATTCGCAATCGCTTATCCTCGCTATTAACTTACATTGAATTATCGAAACAAATTTCGTTACTTTTCTCTTTTACCATAAAATCACAATAAAACTCATAATTCTAATAAACTATGCATGAAAAAAATACACTTAACCACACTATATACATATCGTCTTCGGAGGCTCGGGGAATATGACAGTTGCCGAACAGTGACGAATTTTTCTATGCGCATTATCAGTTTGGGAGTACTGTAATTAGTTCCAAACTAGAGAGCGCTATATCATATAATTCATATAAGACTCCAAGTTTGTGAGCATCTCGAAAACGATACATAGGTACATCACAAATCTTCTTATCAACAATTATTTATCTCGAATCTCTTCACAAAACCTGTCAACAAGGACTGCTAATAGAAAGATATCAAAACCCAGGGAAATGGAAATAAAATACTTTTTACTTGCGTAAAATCAGGCGCAAGAAAATACTAATAAGGAAATCTTTGTACAATAATGGACTCATGATTTATCTAAAGTCTATATCGGTTCAAATTTCATCACAATTGGTCAAGTGTTTTAGGCGAAAAAGCGTAACAGACAGAGTAATAACTCTATCACGCTCAAACGCTGTCTGCGGCAAATTTTACCTCATTTTAATAGTTTATCTTAATCCATAAAGCATCATCATCTAGTGTTTATAGACGATGGAACTAAGCATTAAGATATTTCGTCTCAGCTCGAACACCTTGGTCTAGTTACTAAAGTTCATTAACAAGTAATACGTATCATAGTGACCTTAAATACTCTGACCATGATGGTTACTTGCTTGCCTTCCATACCCGATGCAGTGTTACTATATGTCTTGAAATAATTGCTTCCAATCGTTTTCTAATATGGATGTTTTCCGGAATCAAATGGATATGTGTTTCAAAAGTAACTATTATTAGACTATATTAGAGTGTGATGACATTACACAAATTAGGTAGAGCCAAAAGTAATTTTTGAAGCTTTCCATCCCTTCAATTACATTGATTTTGCATAACTTATTGTGCGTAATAATACCCTTTAAAATTGTTTTTCCTTAGATACACATTGTCATACCATAGTCATACTGTCTGCACTTCAAAATCACTACATAGTATAAAACAAAGTCGCTTTCCCTGTCCCTATGTCCCTATGTCCCTTTGTACGCTTAAATCTTTGAAACTACGCAACGGATTTTGATACGGTTTTTTTTAATAGATAGAGTGATTCAAGAGGAAGGTTTATATGTATCCATTAAATAGTGGAGAAGTACTGTTATTTTTGAGGTTTCTAATGTGATGTCGTAAAAAATTACATTTTTCCGCTTACATTGCAAACGCAGGCTGAACCCTACGAGTTTTATCAAAATAATGTACTAAGTATTATACACATTGTAAAGGTCTACAGAAAAGTCCACGATGTTATATGTCTATCTCTTATGGATAACCCACAATAACTTTTTTTTGTCATTTACTTTTTACGACAAATAATGGCTAATTTTCGATGCGATTTTAACCAATACAGCATTAATCCTTAACCAATTAAATACCTTGAATACATTGTTCATTTAATATAGATCTATATGGCCTTTTACACCGTATGATTTAAGTGAATATTTTCGAAGATATTACAGATTTAAAAATTGCGGGACGTAGCGTTTGCGGCGGTACCGGCCGGCCGCCCGGCTATCTATTTTATACCGTGCGAAGCCGGAGCGGGCCGCTATGTTTTTATATACAACGTTCACAGTTTTTCTGTAGTGTTTTTAGTATCAGCATTGCACCCGTGCGAAGCCGGGGCGGGTCGCTAGTAATGTTATATTATAAACATTATGTACGCAAATGTATTCCTTTGCTCGTCTTTCACATTAAAACAGAACAATCAACTATCGAAATGTTTGTGTAGAAATTCTGTATTGTTTTCTTATTAGGATTTATACTTTTAAAGGACCAAACCATGTGCGAAGTATAACTTAAATTCATGATGTAAACAAGTACTTAACCATTACGTTACCTTGAAAACGTGATTTGTTTATCTAATGCACACAGTATTTACCTAGTCAAACTGGTAGTATAGTTAATTTTCCTTACAAGAGGGATCTATTTAAATTTCGTAAATGAAAGAAAAATTCACAATTAAAACACACATAATATATATATATAAAAACCAATCATAACAGCTCTACCATTATTTAACTATGACTACCTACTAACGCCTCTTTAATATTTTAATTATAAAGTAATTTATTATTTACCTACATAACAACACAATACTATATTTATTAAGGTATTTATCTAAAAAGAACTGCGTACACAAAAGTTCCGCGACGTAGTTCTTCTGTTGTTATATTGATACGTAATAAATAATTAATACGTAATAATGTATCTGTGCAAAGTCGCCTCGCAATTAAAAACAAATCACTTACCGAAAAAAAACACACTTCACTAAACAACACGACACTATACAAGATCAGGCGCAACACTGCAGTAGGTACCTGACTTCAAGTGGAAAGCCTTGTTGATAAGAAATCACCAAGAAAGTACTGCGAACTAAATCGAGGTTATAATACTTATTATGTGTAACCTCCTTCAATACCTCTTCATACAGGCGTACGTATTTAGCACCAATATCTATGCCCCTTTTATTTTCTAAGTCTATGCCTATAATTTAAAATAGCAAAATAAACCGATTAAGCGTTCCTTACAATAAACCAGACATTTTGAAAAGGAACTTGAATTTTCGATAAATTTGCTCTATGTACATCTTGAATTCAGGATACAAAAGTAAATAAACAAGAATGTAACATAAAACGCCTTTTATTTTTAAGAGCAAGTTTTCAATATTGAATAATTGCTCTATGAAAACGATCAGTTAAAATATAGAGTAAAAGTATGTATTATGCCGTGCGTTAACCAAACCTAACACTATTTTATTTGTTATGTTTGTGTTATTATAATGCTTAACCAAACCTAACGCTATTTCATTTGTTATGTTTGTGTTATTATAATGCTTAAACAAATAAATATATAAATAATCTTAGGCTACTAGAATGCTAATTATATAGTGTGGAAAAAAATGAATAAACTCCCAATTAATTTAAAAGCGTTTTTCTTTACCTGGCCCAATTATCTTTAGATTTTCAAATGTGTCAAGTGATTTGTTTTGTTGTTATCTTTTTTAAGAAAGGCCCTAGATGTTTTAATTGTAATAAGTTCGGACATCTCTGCAGAAATTGTTGACATAAGAAGAGAACTAATAAAAAAACAGACAGGTTATGTTGCAGCTTTTTCAGCATCCACAGCAAAAGACTACAATTCTTGGCACGTTGACTCTGGAGCATCCATGCATATTGTTAGCGATCGACATAGCGTCATTGTAAATAAGTTTAGTAAAAATATTAGTGTAGATTAAAATTAGAAGGTATAGACCGCATGATGTGTACTACGAGTACACATCATACGCTTATGAATAGGTTTAAGCAATGAGATGAGAGTATTGCACCCCATATTGTAATGTTTTAATTTTATATTTAAGTTATTATAGTAATGACTAGATGTTTAATTACGACATTGTGTTTTGGAAACGTAAATGAATCTATCTTTAAATGTGATAGCGATTATAATTTAAATACATATTGGAATATTTTAAAATCTAAAATTGGAAAAGTTTAAAATGTAAACGGCTCAGCTGTATTTTGGTTACATGATGTTTATATCGCTCACTTATAATGACGTGATGACTTGCATAGAGCACTTACAAAATAAACGCTCACTTATGTTGTGATGACTTGTAAACGTGCACATACATTTTAGTAATGCGTAAAATGTGTGTATAAATTCAGTAATGTTTTAAATATTTTTTTGGAAAATAGATATTGTATACGAACTTGATACAAACAATAAACCTGTATATTATGTCGTGCATAAGATGTATGTATTGTACTAATTGTATATCATTTTGTATATTGTTTGCCTTTAATTATTTGAAAATACATACTTTAGTTGTAGTAGTTGTAGTTAAGTTACGAAGAACTTGGACTTATATTTAAGAATTTTGCTAAATACGTGTTTATGATGTATGGTATCTATGGTATATTGTATCTATGTTTTTAGAAAGTATTTTTAGCGATGAATAAGAAACTGTACATTTTGTTACTAGATGTTGAATATTGACAATGTAACTGTATATAAACGCTGGGATTTCAAAACTAAGTTAGATGCGAATGGAAGTATTACTAAAATATACTATAAGATAGCGAGATTAGTAATAAAAGGATATAAAAAGGTATAAGGCATGCCGATGGCAGCCAGATGTCGCGTACAGATTTTTGGGAACTGAACAAAAATATTTATGGCATTGAAACAGGCAAATTATGTAAGTACTGTTACATGAATTCAAGAACGCACATCACTAGTCGCGGACACGCCCCCTCCCTAATGCTGGAAGATGTCAGTCGATTGCATGATGATGGGAAGAAAGCAGTGTGACGCGACATTCCTTTTGGCTAGATTAATAACTATTAATCCATTTAGTCTTTTTAATATCCTATTGGTACAATTATTCAAAATTGGATTTAAAAGGTCACACTTGGATCCATGTTTACTATGTTCATACTGAAGAATTTGTACTGTTATTAAATATATATTATGTTGATGACTTGTTACACATTTATAACAATTAAAAATTATTATATTAAAGAAGAGTTATTTATTACAGGGTGGTTCTAGATTACGTTGACAAATTTGAAAATAATAAATTTCAAAAATGGGACATGCTGCGTTGCTTTTGTTTTTTAATTATTATTATTTTCACATGTTTTGGTGCCAAATTAATGTTAGATAATATAATATTTAGACCCAATTTCACCAATATTTTCTAAATCAGACATTTATTAATGGAGCTTCAAAATAAACATGTATTTTAACATCGTTGTCAACTCTACAGGTTCCAAGAAGGAAATTTAAAAGACCATTAACAAATCGACCTTTAACTGACCGACTCACGAATCATTCATTCGTATTTTAAACCGCCCGAAACAAAATGTCATAGTTGACAATGCCATAGTTTCGCACGTTGGGGCTATTTGTTCTAGTTATATAATAACTGTCATGTTTGGTAATTCGACTAAATTGAAATGTTCTTACAAGAAGCTTATATCTAATACACTGGAGATTGCACTATGACCATTAACTTGTAACAAGAAAATATGACCTTCAATGACGTCAGTCATGTTTTTTGTCTCTTTCTGTCGAGTGACCACGCTGGTTTGTAAATTCAGGATTTTTCAAAATAGAAAAAACTAAAAATCATGGTCTATAAATAATAACGACATATATTTTTAACAGTATTTATATTATAATATTATGGTCATACTTTATAGGTACATACAATTTTAATTGGTATAGAATGATAGTTTTAAATAACTTTTGGCAACAAAGCTTGGATATGAACCGATATAATATAGCATTAACATCCTTTGTAAATAGAGGAAAGTTGTATTTTGCATCAGATGCTGTTTACCAAATTGTAAGCTACTCAGATCTTCTTTTTAAACGCGTTGCTTCGACGGGTCAATTTCAAGCCAAAATCATCAAAGAAAAACTGTTTATAGCAGCCTTGCACAAATTTCAGCTAACTTTACAAAGTTTATTTTTCAAAAGGTATTTTTTTCTGGGTCGTAATCCTCAGTAACCTTGATGGGCACATATATTTCTTTTTATTTTACTTTTTGGAAAGCTGAAATACGTAAAACAAAAAAATATGAGGTAAGTTAAAAAAGTATAAATTTCAATGTAAAAACGAACAATCTTATAACTACATGTAAGTGCAATACCGATGTCGTGTGTTGTTTAATTACTAGTAACAATCTTTAAAATGGTTTAAAATGGTGTTCTAAATTTTCATCATAATATTGTTATTACAATATATTCTCTTCGCTATCCATAAAAACTCGTCATCATGGTTACCTTACTTGTTAAATTTGTTTATTGAAAACTTGTTGAAAAATGATAAAGTATTAGGGAAATAACAAATTTAACATGACTGCTTACTAAAATGATGCTAAATTAGACAATTTTTTGCCATTGAAATGATTCTAAACAGGTAAATGCAGGAGTATTGAGGAATATTGTAAATAACTTAAATATACACTTGCCTGTGAAATTCTATGCCAGAATTTGGTGTCCAAACACTTCTGCAATTTTGCACAATACAATGCATTCTTTATATTCGGAAAATATTCATTAAATAAGCAACAATATTAACTTAAATATTCGAAGCGACGCAATTTTTTTGACACACATGCCATATTGACAAAGTGAGAGTTGCTACAATTTTATTATGGTGACTACCCATAATCAGGGAGTATCGCTTTTTAATAATTGGTTCAGATACTTATTTTATTTAGCATAAATAATAATTGTCTCATCCAACAATGCTTCTGAATGACGTTGTTGGCAATTTATCAACAAACTCATGTACAAAAACTAACCTTTTGCACAGAATATTACAGCATACATAGTAGCCTTGGGAAAACTTCGTATTAACAGTGGCAATACCAAGTTAAGTGTGAAAGTGATAAAAAACATGAACTGGGCAATATTTTCTTGTTACACGTCAATGTTCATACCGAAATCTCCAGTGTATTAGATATAAGCTTCTTGTGTTCTAATACAGAATAAAATTTAATAATCATGTAGTAACTTTTGCGTTTACTGGTTTATATGACAAACGATTTGGTCGTTACCATGGTTACAAATTAATGTTTGAAGTTATTTGAAGATTGTTTTGTTGTGATTTTTCTTGTGTTATTTTAATTTTATTTTGAGTTGAATAAATACAATAATGTTGAAGAAAAATCGCGGTTCAATTTCACTTGGTAGAAGGTAAACTGGATCTGGTTGAAATTACGAAAAAGAATTCTGAGTCCGAAGGAAAGTGGAGAGATCTCATACTAGAAGAGCAATTATTAAAACAAGAAAAATAAAGACAAAGATAAAAGAAAGCAGCAAGATACATTTAAAGTAAATTAATAGTAAATTCTTGTTTGTATTTACCTAGTATCTAGTTGTTATAACCTATTTATTGAATGATGTTGATAGGTACAATAAAAATGTTTTATAAAAACACAAGTTTTATTTATTTAGATAACATGAAAATTTACATATTTCTATAACAATATCACATTAAAATTAAATTAGGATCATCATCATCGTCAGCCCATATACGTTCTCACTGCTGGGACATGGGATTGGTAGAAACACGGTAAGGGATCAGGTCATTATCCACCACGCTGGCCAAGTGAAGATGTCACATGTTGTCTAACTTATGATATGTCGGTTTCCTCACGATGTTTTTCACCACTGAGCCATCACTGCACTGCACTACAATAAGCAATTGGTCTGTAGGTGAAACTGATTGATTCCTAAAACAGAATTTAAAATTAAGATAAGTACATTTCATAATCATGAGGAGGCCTGAGCCTTACCTGAGTAGTGGTGAAGTTTACATTTTAAGTATCTATATTGGTATTCAATACTAGATTTGACATGACTCACAGGATTATTATGGTTTAATTGAAAATAATACAGTATGTAGGAAGGAACCTTTTATGCACATAAATATAAATATTACCTCACGAGATAGTTTTACTTACAGATCCGATGGGTATTCGAGTTTATCTTCAATTAATTGCAATACTTCCAAAGCCGATTTTTTCGATAAACGAAATCTTGTAGTAAAATCAACATCGTCATATTCATCAAAATAATGACGACGTTCTTTATAAATCCTGGGCCGTCGCACTATACAATCCAAATTATCCAAATCATCCAATATAATATCTTCATTTTCAAAAATAAAATTGTATGCATCTTGACAGCAAGAAAACATCAAATCATTTTTTCTAATCTTTTGTTAAAAATTTAAAGAGCCTCTATACCAGTAATTAAATATAATGCCGTGTTAAGGAAACAAATCCTCCTTTAGGTCATGGTGGGACACTCCCTTACATTAATGACCCGTTAAAAGAGTTAACAGCGTGTTAAATTAACTAACAGAGCATGATGAAACTGGGCCTTAATGTTAGATAATCTATGTACTAAACTTCACAATTACTGTGTGAACGTTCTTATACATATAAACTTTTTGTTAAAGTAATAAACCCTAATTCAATACGCTCTACGGTAAGTTATGTTTTGTGCGTAACCTTCTCCAGATAAAGAAAATCTACTGAACCAGCATAAAACACAAATCCTTAAAACCTAGCCACTACTTTTTTAGAATATAACAATGAATATTCTAAAGTTTTTATTTATTAAGCCTTGATACAAAAAACTTGTTATTTAACCAAATCCAGTGAACTCATTTAAAATTAACGAGAGTTACCGCTCTATCGAGACTAATAATATTTTTATTTATTACAGGATTATTAAATACGGCCGTCTTAAAATAATGAAAATTAATTTTACGTTAAAGATTGAACTACCTTTTATAAAAGTTAAATATAAGAAATACTTAGTTTTTTTGCTCGATTACGATCAAACTTTAAAGGTAAAAGGTTATTTACTATGCAAAGACGGAATAAATAAAAGGTAAAAACGGTAAATAAAGCACACTAACAACTAAAGAACACCAATAATATAAATAAATACAACATATTACAATGCTCTCATCTTCTCTATACATGTAGTCCATCTTCCTGGTGGTGGTGCAGCTAAGCAGTTTGGGCTTCTGCGGCTTCGGCAGTGAAACCAACATTGGCGCTAGTTTATCTGTTTTTGCCTGTAAATCAATTTTAATGATGAATGATATAATTGGAGTGCATGTGAATCTACTGTATTCTGTCACATATCACTTAACTAGCTGCGCTTCGCGGTTTCACCCGCGTGGCTCCGCTCCTGTTGGTCTTAGCGTAATAATAATTCCTCGATAAATGGGCTGGGCTATCTAACACCGAAATAATTTTTATCAGTAAACAGTAGTTCCTGAGATTAGCGCGTTCAAACAAACTAGCATAGATTTATAGATTGAATAGGCTCCGTAACTACTGGCCCGATTAAAAAATAAATACATATTTTACCATTTCATTCCTACCTGATGAACATAGTCTATATTTTATGATGTTTTTTATTCTGTGTCAACCCGAGCGGAGCCGGGACGGGCGGCTAGTAGTAAATAATTATTTTGTCAAGTTCCAACGCAGGCGAACCGCGGGCCAAAAGCTAGTTTTAATTAATATAAATATAAAAGTACCTGTAACATAAGCTTCATGCGTTTTTTTTTGCATACACTTCTTTAGAAGGATCCTCTTTCATCATGTTCGAAACCAATTCCGAATAATATCCACGCTTCGGAATCGAATCTCTCTCCGTATTGTCATAAACCACATCATGGTATTTGATTCTTTTCTTCTTACTGAATGTTACACTCATTTTAACCTATTTATTGAATAAAATATTAATTAATATATTAATATATATTTTATTAATGTCAATATAATTATTTAAAGTGACATTTGGTTTGACATAAATGTTTTTAATTTTTCGTAAAACCGCAATGATTGTTTTTGGTAAAACTAAAAAAGGTTTTAATAGATTGTTTTATTCAATACGTAATTTGATAATCGCCCAGTTAATTATATAATATTATTATACAACAATAATGATGTTATCATCTATCATAGTAATGATAATATTATATTTTAAGGTGATCACTATGGTCAAAACCGAAAAACACCTTATACATATTGAATTTTGTTGAGGAAACTGTTGGTACGATTGTCTTAAAAAAAAATATGTATATGTGATACTCAAGGATATAATTAACAAAGTGTATTGTTTACTTTTCATTTTAGAACGGCCTAAACATAAAAAAAAAATACATACAAATCAACCCCTTTTCGAACATAAAACGCATTTTGTTAGGAAAACGGCTACATATATTTTATAGGGTCAACCGGGGCAAATGCAACTAAAAAATAACAAGTTTCAAGTTTGATCGGTTGCAGTTATCTCCTTTTATATTTGGTCATTTATTTGACCCATTTAGTGATTTTTGTATTTATTTAAGATTATTTTAAACCAATCAAGCAATACAATAGTCTTATAAATAACTGGTAGTGAGAATATTTCCTAAAATTGGTAGAAAAAGTTACATTAACCCCTAGTCGGGGGTAAATGCAACTAACTGCCATAGCTCTTCTTCTATTTCATATAAAACAACGAATATAGAATATATTTATGAGATTTCATGTTATTCATAGGATTTTGAACTGTATTATCGTGTAGCAAGGACTAGTTTTCAGAAAAAAACTTATTTTTCTGATTGTGGGGCAAATGCAACTATTTGTTAGAGAATTAGTGTGGGGAATGAAAAAAACTTATTCATCGATATTTTATTATTATTCTGCGTGTGATTTGTATCGTACTATTATGTATTAGGAAACTATTGCTACAATAACGTTGCGATCGTAGATGGCGCCGCATTATTTAGAGGAAAAACTCATGTAAGTACTTTGATTTACCACTTTAAATCGCAACAAAAAAAAAAATACAGTGCCCCTACCTACTAAGTCAATTTTAGTTTTTGGTCAGAACAAATAATATTCTTTGTGTTAAATATTGTTAAAAACGTAAACCAAACAAAATACGTTTATTAGTTAGTCAACCGTTTACTAAAAATTACTTGAACAATCACAGAACTATCCTACCTATCCTTTTTAGTTATATTCTTTAACCACGCTTCTTTTATCTAATTTGAATTTTACTTACGAACCCGTCTCTAGGTATAATATCGAAGAAAAAATCGATGGTTCTTCTTTAATTAATCATAAAGAAAGTATATTTTGACTACCAAGAAGGATACATAATAAATTAAAAATATCGACACTGTCACATCACTAGTGTTTTTAGTTTCATACAAAAATATAAGGGGCTATTGTAACTAATCTCACAGTTGCAATAACCCCATAGTGAAATTTTCACGGGGCAAATGTAACTGTATCAATAACACAAAATAGAGTCAACTAACGCACTGTAATATAAATGAAATAAGCTTAACGGCTTGTGATAATCGTGTCCAATCAAAAACACCTGCAAAAAATCACTCCTAAACAATTTTTTTGTCTACAAAACCCGACACCTGTTTTTACGCACACCAACTTCAAAATAGCGGTTTGACACAATGGCCTATAAATCAAATAGTTTTCATCGTAGTGGCGCCATCTATTACTTGTAAGCTTTATTAGTCGTTGAGCTATTGAATCATAGGTGGCGATATATTACAACAACTCTAATAAATGAGTTATGATAAGGAGTTGCCATAGCCCCATAGTTGCATTTGCCCCGGTTGACCCTACATGAAATTTATATCAAAAAATATGTTATGAAATTTGTAACAATTTGTATTGCTTGTTTTATCAATTTTCATATTATTATCGTTAAATTATCAAGAAAAAACTCGAATTTATAATAAAACCCACATAAAACCTCACCTCTATTGCATATTTTCGACGAAATTTGACGGTGTCAGTTCGACTCGGACGGGGGACTGTACGTGCGGTTTTTTTTGCAAAATAACGCTAAAATTCACCGAATTTAATGTTTTGTTAAATTAAACCAGATTGTAATAGGTATTTACATGTGCAGATAATGAAATGAAAGTTAAAAAGAGGTATGTAAATAAATAAAAATCTGTTTGTAAATTCTAAGGTCTCCAGAATATAGTCCGTGTTGAATAAAATTAATTTCTAAATCGGTGTTTTCTTAACTGTTCCCCACTCTAGAACTTATAATTACTTGCTTAGTCATCTTAAGGTCTCCAGAATGGGTCATGTAGTAGAGACTTAGCTTAATACGGTTAATGTTGAAAGATGAGTCTTCCTACATTACATTTACAATATACATACTTAGTACACAACATTTACTATTCATAAGCTAGTATTTTATAAACTAAGTTTTTCGTATTAATAAGCCGTTCAAGTTTGTATGTTGTATTGTTTATAGCATTTTCCTACTATTTAAATAGCTTGTTTCATATTTGTAAGTCATTTTTTACCCAAAAAATAAGAAATAAAATACCGCCGTAATACGATACGAATTTTATAGATTAATATATAACTTCGAAATAGGAAAAAATACTGGGCATGTTTAATTGTTTATAACTTTCAATTTATTTACTTATTGAATTAGTTCCAAGATTAGTTGAAATAATTATTTATCTGATAAATTAGAAACCATAATATTCTGCGGTATGTGTTCTTAATTAGAAATCCTGTTAAATATGAAAACGGTTGAGTACAAAATGTTTGTTTCTTAGAAGGGGTAAAAATAAGAAGGTGTATTTTAATTTATCACAAAACATTTATATTGTATAACTGTTGATTTGAGTTTTACACATCTGAGCCAAAAAACTGTTATCGTTTGATAAAGCATTTACATTCTCTTGTTTATCGAATTTTTGATGGGTCCGAATTAGGATTATAAAAAACACGAGTAGTTTTCCTATTACGGTGGTAGTTATTTCCAGGTAACTCTGTATTAGGTTATATCATCTCCTATTACGGCCCTATTCATAGAACATATTAAAATTACCAGATTTAGGGTTGCGTAAATAAATATGAAGTTTTGTGGATTCTTATTTGATATGCGTGTTTTTTTTTTTTTTTTTTGATAAAACCAAAAGCATAAGTGAAACACATTTAAAGTGAATCAACGTAATCAAACCAATGTTCAATGAATGAAAAACTTACAATTTACTTTACTAACACATTTATATTATTTAATAAATATTATTTGTAGGGAACTTCAATGAATATAATTTCTGACCCTCCGTATTAGGAGCCGTCTACCGCAGTAATAGGCTCTGACCATAATCATACCTCCGTATTAGGGAAAATCGACCTGACTATTTAAATATATATATATTTTTTTTAAATAAGAAATATCATGAAAATAAACATAGACTCAACAG
>CAJQZM010042199.1:1235-43960 GCA_907164665.1 Colias nastes | reverse complement strand
GTGGTTCATTTGACCCATATTTTTTTCCTATGCGGGCTTGTAGTCTATATATATTGTATAAAATCTTTAATATGAGCCAATCAACTTTAACTGTAATGAAAGAGTATTCGAAATGACTCAAGATACAAATGATAATACTTTCTCTTAACACATCGTGAAAATTCACGTTTGGCGCACAGTAAGGTAGGTCGTACTCGATTGAGTTACGCATATCGATTTAAAAATTATTTTGCACTAGGTAGGTATATGAACCTCGAAATGGCATTCGCTTCCAACAAATACATTTCTTCAAAATGTGTGATTTTTTATGATTTCATTTAACATTCCTAATGTTCTTCTCTATGTAATCATGCCCTAAGCATCTTGATTTATCACATAAATTCTTTGTATTCTAATTATATCAATAACACACCGCTTCGTTGATGTAAACAAAAACAACGAACGCTAACAAGCAATAAACGGCCTGTCCTTTTCTCTCGACGATAATATTGTGATGTAACAAACACGTAGAATAACATGTCATAATGGAATAAACCATATACGTCTTGAATATTCAATCTTAATCCACTTGTAAACAAAGTGTTTCATAGTTTTCGTGAATAATACCGTGCTATACACATTAAGTGGCCTGAATATTTTGAACGGTGTCCAAGCTATAATAACTGCAGTCGGAGTGTCATTTGATTGTACGATTTGATTTGACCCGCTTTCCAGTGCAATTGATGCCACTGAGCCAAAATTACTAGTCTATAAGCTTATAGATTGTCCGTTTGATATAAGCTTATAATCCGCAAGTTCTATCTATTCGAATGGCCCGATACAAATTTGAGCAATACTAGTTTTAAAACGACTTAATTCAATTGTTAGTTTTGAGGTATAAACTACTTGTTTATTCAATAAAGTATTTGAACATTATAATACTCAAATCCACTAACGATCTACAACGATTTTCTTTGTGGGCTCGTCTTCCGTGACATTTAGAATTCTCGTCAATCGGGTTTTAAGAATATCGGTCAAAAAAGTACTCGTAATATTATTGACACTGCATGAAGGGCAATTCGCTTGTTAGGTAGCATGGCGCAGCTGCAGGCTTTATAGAACAATGCAGTCATTTCTAAATATAGACTCGGTCTTGCTATGCGGATATTAATTCGTTTATTTTTTAATCATGATTAGAAGTTGTAATCAGCTGCAGCGTTATTAGACTTGAAATAATAATCTTTCTAGCAGTAAAGTAGGTCAGTGTTATACAGTATATTGTGTTTTTGTATGATTTTTTTTGTTACAAAAATATGTTTTAATTCCAGTTAATCCGCTAAATTCAAAGCCAAAACCGGCGGGCACGGACGATGGTTTCAAAGGCGAGGGAGCGGCCTGTGGCAATTCTGTACTCAAGGTTAGTTCGCTTGATCGAATATGGCTGTTTGAATTTATTAGGTTTCTTGTATATTTATTTATATACATTCTATTACATAGGTAACTACTTTTAGATCGAATATGGAAATTAAAAAATGGAGAGTTGATATCCTTCTCTACTAATAAATAATAATATTTTGCCAAATCCATACTAATATTATAAATGCGAAAGTAACTCTGTCTGTCTGTCTGTTACTCAATCACGCCTAAACTACTGAACCAATTTTCATGAAATTTGGTATAGAGATATTTTGATACCCGAGAAAGGACATAGGCTTCTTTTTTTCCCGGGAAAATGACGCAATCCCGGAAATCCCATGGGAACGGGAACTATGCGGGTCTTTCTTTGACTGCGCGGGCGAAGCCGCGGGCGGAAACCTAGTGTTAATATAAATTATTATTATTTGATTTCTTTTATATCTCTTTGTTTCTTAATCTGCTTTGTTTATACTTTATAAGCTATTAAAAAATAACGATTTATTTAATGTCTCATGGATCAACTATCGGCATCTAGACGGCCAAGGTTAGATTGTCATAATATGTGTGTATTGATGAACTCTCACACGGATTTCTTATCTTATTCATATAGGTAACTGTAATTTAGGTATTTATTGCATCAGTCATATATTCTTAATAATAATAAAATGTCTCATTTGATCTTATAAACACATAAATGTATATTAATTAATAAATAAAAAAGTTAAACACGTCTACGTTTCTCGGTAGCTGAGAACGCACTAGGCCAATGTGACCTGAATGCATTTGTGAATGTACATAGGTAGGTACAATTAGACTGCACTCACGGTACTTCCGAGCTCATTGTTCTATTTCTAACATGAGTGCGCCACTATTTTAGTCATTTATTTATTAGTATGCGTCGAATTGAAATTACGAATCTGAGTTTCTTGTTAATAATATGGTACGTTCTTTTCCCTTCGAATACCATCTTGGTGTTTTTTGGTAAATACGTGTTGAGAGTTCCACTAGTTCAAAATGTATGATAAATAGGTATTATCATAGTTTTGTTATTGGGTATATTTATTACTATCTGACAAACCTTACGTTGAGTTGATTTAATATCCATAATAATTAATCATTATTTAGTATTCCCTGCAAGAATCGAATAAGGAAATAGGTAAATAATACTATAGAAAATAGATACATCACCATGCATTATATATTTAAACGCGATTATTTACATACGTACATAATATCTTGCAAACACAGCCACGCATTAAGCAAGTTTTAGACGTAAGCGAATCCTCACCTCAAATCCAACATTATATACAATATACATATCCATACTAATATTATAAATGCGAAAGTAACTCTGTCTGTCTGTCTGTTACTCAATCACGCCTAAACTGCTGAACCAATTTTCATGAAATTTGGTATGGAGATATTTTGATACCCGAGAAAGGACATAGGCTACTTTTTATCCCGGGAAAATGACGCAATCCCGGAAATCCCACGGGAACGGGAACTATGCGGGTTTTTCTTGGACTGCGCGGGCGAAGCCGCGGGCGGAAAGCTAGTATATTATATATTAATCTTTACATTGATGCCTTGCTAACCAACTTATCGTTAGGATTGCCTGGTAGAGGTCGCTATCTACCCTTCTTTTGTAGTATGTTAAGTTTTTCTTTATTTAATACGGTTAAATTTTTATTTTTGTAACGCAATAAATAATATTTAATAAATAAACTATAAAGTAAATACGTAATTTTAATATTCCAGGTGGCAAATCAGATAGTATCGACTCGTTCTCCCCGCGGCTTCATGGTAGCGTCGCCAACGGAGGACTCGGACGCGCCAAGTGTTGGTCCAAGTTCTGATGGCGGTTACAACCTGATGGCGCGACGTGGCAGTAGGAGCTTGCCCACTACGCCACTACACTCACCACCATCCAGCCCGAATAGCAGACGCAAGATGTATAATAATCGGTGAGTTGGGCAATGAAATATTTGATTGAAAAATTAATTAGATTAGGGTGACCAAAAGTAGAACTTATGCCAACTTGTAAGTTCCTGCCTTCAGCCAATACTGGTGAAGTTTTAGGTTAAGTCAGAAGCTTGGGGGTGGAATCGAGTTCTAATAGACCTTTACTCGTGGCCGTGGGAGTAAGAACTTGCGTATACTGTTACATTCAAACTAGCCCGAATAGCATATGCAAGAGATATGATGTGATCGAGATACGTCAAAAAAAAAATGAAATTATTTTGTTAGATTGATTAAATTTCGATGTTTGTAGTCTTGTTGATGCATGCTTTGGTTGATACATATAACATATTGTTCCTAAATGTTACATATAAATGACATAATGAGTTATATGTTCTGTACATTGTATAAAAACTAAAATAAACATACAAAGATGCCAAAGCTTTATACCATAGAAATCTAAATAATAAGACACTAGAACTGCTATAATGTCATAATTAGTATGAAAACCACTGTCGCCAAAACCAACACATTTAAACCGATAGCTAAACAGTGTTTTGTTTCTTTTTGCTCAGAAAAATACAAATAAGAAAAAATTCGGCTTTTCTACAACAGAGGGCGTTAATTTTCAATAGACATAACTTTGAACTTAAACACATAGAAATAAGGTTGAAATTTGTGTTAAACGTGATAATAAGAACGGTCAACTGTGACATTCATTGTTATTTAGATTTCTATGGTGACATTCGTATTACTTGAAAATATTATTTAATTTTGAGGAGAAACGGCATTATTTCTAAAAAAAATACTTACCGATAAAATGTTTTACCTTTATTAGTATATTTACAACTTGTGGAAAATTTTCCGCAATGGGAAATGCTGAAACACACCATGTTTACACACGCACGTCTCCAGAGCAACTGAACGGAGACGAACGCACTGGTGGCTTGAGAGTCACCTGAGTGGTGACAAGGTCACGCGCGCTTACGACTTCTAGTGTCTTGCTATTTAGATTTCTATGATTTATACCATTTATCACTTCTGCTAAAAATATAACACCTTCAAGTACAGATTGCAGCCTGAGATGTTTTTACAATGTAAATGTTAATCTTACAATCAGTTTCACAATTTATGTTTACAATATGAAAATAGTAATGACCATGTAGATAAACAAGAACTGATTATTTAAAGCACAGAATTGAAAAACATATCAACTTTTGGTTATACACAATTTAAAATTTTTCGACGGCTTACAATCTCGGGAGATAGATTTTAGAATGCTGTTCGTAATCTTGGTGTGTCATATTTAAAACAATGGTTATATGCGAAATTATAAAGACATTATATAGTACAAGTTTTTTTGTTATCATTACATCATGTAGAGTTGTAAATGGGCTATTAATTAAAGGGTTTATGTAACTCAACGCCATTGTTTTATAACACGTGTTTTAATTATACACACGTGTATATATAACATTCAATTTAACACAGATAGATTGTCGTAATGAATATTAATGTGAGTCCCATTAACGCATCGATCGTGATATGAATTGACTAATACATTAGTTTACATTATTAATACATTAAGAATCTCCAGCTTATAGAGATTAGTAATACACCAATAGAATAAGGCTCACTTTAACGGATAAGGTGGCTGAAGTAGTATCATTTTTTTTTTTATTTAATTTCTTTGGTACAATTCATTTGTACAGTAATTAAAACTGTCGTAATCATAATCTCTCTCGCCAGATCCTTATCGGTCATACTCTTTATTTTTTAAAAACATTAATACAATAAACTTTTAAATTAAATAATATAACATCAATTTAGAAGTAAATTTCTTCTATTACAGTTATTTCACATCAACTTTCGAGCCCTCCGAAGACTCGCACGGCCGCTCGTGGCTCACAATGGCTTTGCTCGGCTTCAAGAAGGACTTGACTACATCCACGTCCACTCTTGCTGAGGAAGAAATCATTGAGAATAGATTACAGAGTGAGTAACATTTTGTGTTGTTGTTTTTGTCAATTTTAATAAAAAGAATAATTATATTTTTTTGAAGAAGGTTCATATTTTATTCCCAATAAGTGAATGTAAATTATTATAATAATTTTGGATACCTTCATCTTTACAAATTTTTTGCATGTTCGCTATATTAATGCAAGTAATGTTATTTACAGGCGGCAGTCTTGCAGAATCCGTCGAAAATCTCGGTCCGTCTCCCAAAATGAAAGATCCAAAAGTGATCACAAGCGATTCACCAAACCAAGCCAAGAGACCGCCAGCCTTCCGACCGAAACCTTCTGAACTACGCGAAATGAACTTTTGGTCACCAACTTCTATGTAACAGTAATAATCTACATAAATAACTAATACAATTGACAATTTTCGCTTTGAGTGTATATCTTCTCTATAATATAGAATAGTTATGCAGCTTTTACGATAAACAAAATATGTACTAGTTTCGTAGTAACGTTTAAATTAAGCACTTTTTATTCACATATCTTTCTGTAGAAACGATTTGTTAGAATGAAAAGAAGTGACAGTCAACATTTTTATTTTAGCATCGTAGAATTCAGGTCTGTTTAAATTAACTTAATTTTCGAAGGAAAAATTGTGGAGTATTGCATTTTTATTATCAGTATTTTGATTATTCAATACACAACGAATGGATAATCTTTTGAAATTATAATATAGAGTACTGGAAGAAGGTAAGGTTTGATGGACGCGAGAACCGTATTATTAGTGTTTTTATAAACATAAATATGTAATAAATTCTTAAACTAGTTCTTTATTACAGTTTTGACAGGAATTAATTTTTCCAACATGCTATTCCATTATATGTAAGGTTCATTTCATTCGCTATGTTATTATTAAAAGTAAGTATGTCATCATTTCATTTAGATTACGTTTTATTCGCGTTTTAGGTTTGTCTACTTATGTATAGCTAGCGTTTGTTATCCCTTTCAATATAATACAAAATATTTAGTTGGTAGTCTGCACCATTTTACATAATAATAATAATAATCTGTAATGTCTGTGATCAATTTGAAGGGTATATTATTTTTGTATTTCAAGAGCGGATGGATATTATATTTATTAATTATTTCATATTTATTGTTTCAATGTCGACCACGATATGTAGAAAATAAAGTCTGTTTTACAATTTACGAGGAATGTAAAGGTGTTTATGGATATGACAATCTCAATAAAAAAACCGCCTGTTTAACGAATTTTATTAACACCTTTGCGATGGGAGCTTGGAAATGGTTTATTTTATTACCGTATTATTAATATTTTATTTGTATAAGTTTAATGCAATTTTAATGAACTATGTGTGTGTTATCATGAGCAGTTAGGATAGTTGAGAAATAATAAGAAATGTATGTTTAAGCAAATAAACTTCTCTCTATTGAAATATTTGTTTTTTATTTTGTTGTCCACTTACATTTAAGATGTCTTTAAGGCAGGAGGGAATAGAATCTATAAAATATCTGATTTAAATATCGCAGTGATAATAAAATCTTCATTCAAGTATTCGTAATCTCGTATTTCGTAATTCGTATCTCGAGATACCGCTTGGTAATCGAATATTTATACAAAGTTACAGTACGAGATCCAAATTAAAATCGACCTTCACCCATCTAATAACCAGATGAGACGTATTTTTTATTAAATATAATTTATACAAATATGCCTATGATCACTTGGTGATCACTTGCATAATATAAAAGAAGTGCTCATGGCATTTTTTTTTTATTTAATAAAGATCTTCAGGCAACGTAGAGGGTAACTTGGATTAACACATAATATGATAGTTCCACACATAGGAAATCCCACTAGAACGGGAACTACGGGGTTTATATTTGAAAACGCGGGAAACTTACTACTTACCTACTTATGAAACTATTTTATTTTCTTAAGATATTGTATTGCAGTTCATGGGTGTCAAGTTTAGATTGCTTGATATTCAATTTATAGATATAGGTCGTTTGAGTTGAGAAATGAGATAAGTATAATACTGTAAATAGGGAAACAAGAGGGAAACATTTCAACTGTACCAAACAACACACTCAACGATGACGGATAGATGGCGTTTTACACGAAGATGACAGCTGCATTAGTTCCGAATTTCGCCACGTGCTGAAAATTCCGTGTAGCACTATAATCGTTTTTACGACATAGAATGTCAAACCAATGTTTTCCCGCTTTTTTCCCGTGGTTTTCCCGCTTCTAGGACATATGGAGATAATAGTTATCTATGTTAATAAAATGATTGTGGCTTGTTTAATATAATTTCATTTCATCACAAACTACCGAAAGAGCTCAATATAGTCATTTTTGTCATACATATTTGTAAACGCCTTAGGTAAACGCCGTAGATGTTTAAATACATATTCCACACCTACTCCATAAGAAGGAACCACAAGGGAACCACAGATAAAATAATACAATGAAGGAACCTTTATTATTAGCGTCGGTACATTAATTGTAACAATGTTTTACCTTCAGTAGGTACATTGTAAGATATCGTATTTCGTAACTACTAATTTTCGCTTGCGTGACGAAAATTCATGTACATTTTATGATTGGATATCATTTGTTAGATTTTGTTATCGTAACTTCGTAGCAGTATGCTACGCTGAGCTTTCGTGACTACTTCAAATTGATCGCTTGTTGCTGTATATAACATTTTGAGGGAACACAAAATTTCGTGTCTATTTATCAGAATAGATATGTTTAAATCAAAATATGTAGACCCGAATAGTACTTGTAAGTTAAAGTGGAAGAAAAAAAAAGCTAGGTAATATTTCATAAAAAATTAGTTGAATATGTAAGGCGACATATTATATGAAACTTATTTTTGGTCTTCATTTATACAAGACACGTGTTTGGTAGTAGGTAGGTTTATTTGTATTGAACTTTTATTCAATACTATAAGATGAGATATTGGTTGATTCATTGATTTGATTGATTCCACACGCAGTACATATTCGCTATAAGTAGATAATATCTAATATTCAAATTTTGTCAACATTAATTTCGTTTGTAAGCAGGTATCTACCGTGAAATCAGGATTAAACTCTAAAAAATAATTTAGATCGTGTAAAAAGCTTCCTTTCTTTAAAAATTTACAAATTAATTTGTTTTCTAGATAAAAGACGTAATTTTAAAGCGATACTAACTCGACGAACGGTTGTTAAGTAGGCGAAAATTAGAAGCAATTTGCGAGTGTTATACCTATTAATTATTATCAATATTGCCACCCATTAAAATCGATTTTGTAATCCAATTTGTACCGGGGTGGATATTAAGACGATATTTGGTACACTGAGAGGGCGCGAGAGATGAGATTAGATTACCTAATTACTGTTGAGAGTAAAGCGTAATAAGGTCTGATAAACATAGTATTATCATAATGAATATCATATCACGTAATTTATTCAATTTATTGTGTCAATTAATACAAATATAAGCATTTAGATTTCT
Source organism: Colias nastes (assembly GCA_907164665.1). NCBI lineage: Eukaryota > Metazoa > Arthropoda > Insecta > Lepidoptera > Pieridae > Colias > Colias nastes. Next base: position 35,116 of record CAJQZM010042199.1, on the reverse strand, counting down.
AGAAAAACGAGTTCAATTTCTTCAACAAATAGGTAAGCAAGGTCTGTAGTAACTAGATAGTCAATATAACTCTATATGTTATAACTATTTAGCATTTAGATATCTACTTATAAGATTAAGACTATTATTATTGTGAGGGTGGTAAATTACCTATATATTAAAGAAAAGTAGTAATTTAAAATATAAATGACCTAATAAATAATATGAAGTAGACGAGGTAGGTGTGAGTAGGTTTATATTTTACCTAATTTATTTATAAGCTTCTAAGTTATTAATTTAAACGAAATATAATTATAATATAACATGTAATCTTGATTCATAAAATAGGTTTACTTATTTTATAAACGTGAAATAATATAAATATATTTGGTTATGATATGGCCGTAGGCAAGATTGTTATTCAATCGCATGGGCAGTCCATCACAGAATTTAAAATAACACGAATAAATTTTAGGTCATAATAACAAAGTTTCTATGTAATAACATTTGCGAAGCCATTAATCAACTTCCAAAGTTCCAAATCCATTTATTCGCATTCTCAATATGGACGCAACCACAGACGCAACAATACATTTACAAAACTGACTCTCAAGTACCACTTTTAAGGGAGACATTTAATAAATGTACACTCGCCTTTCCCACAACAGAACATCAGTTTAACTGTCACTTGGCGCATTTCTGAGTTGAAACAATTCTAGAAATGAAATATTTTTAAAGCCATTAGCTAGAAAGCCTTCCCGGTCTAGACTCAAAGTTATCTTTTATTTATCAGTACGAAAGTTAAGCACACTTACAAAATAAACCGGATAACCGATAGCAGGAACCCACCTGCTGTCAGTTGATTTAAAACGAATTAAAAACACTGGTAAAATAATTTTAAAACATGAGTCAATATCTGTAACTAATGGAAATCATCATCCATAAACACTTTACTTTATTTTACACAACAGGATCTGATTATTTCATAAACAAATTTAACGGAAAGACATCCGATATAAGCAAAAAGAGTCTCATTTCGTTAAAAGCTAGATAAGATACCATTTTTTTAGTAATCTAAATAAAAATTTCCCTTGAGCTCTTAGTAGAAATCCGATTTATTAAAGTGCTTTAAGGAGTAAAGGTGAAACGAAGTTCTATTTTTTATAAATCAGATCAGTTATGTGGTTATATTGTGAATAATGCATTCATTTAAATATAATCTGCAGTTTTGAAATATTTGTAGGTTTGTTGATTGCAATCGTACATGTCCATAACGCAACATTTGCGAGGTTTTAATGAAGATCAAATAAGGGCGCGATGCAAGGGTTTGTAGTATGCGCGACGCTACGAAACCGGTCAATATTGTCGGATTACCCGGCTTTATATTGCTGATGAATAATTGTGTCCTGCGTCCGACCCGGATTAAACCGCTTCTCACTGATTTAATTGACATCACCAATATAATAGCTAGCTATTTATAGTATAAACAGAACGCTAATGATTTGATTTAAATTAATGATTTAAGTAGGATCAACTATATAGTAACAGAGTAATAAAGTCATGTTACAAAGTATAATGTATATGTGAAGTTGTTGTTTATCTGTACACATTTTTTAAGCTCTGATACGTTTAATTAAACCCAAAAAGCATACTTTTAACATTCAATCATCAGAGTGAGTTATAAAAGTAAGAGACAATACTTATTTATTTTTGAGAACTTTTATACTGAATATAATGTGGTAGATTAGCAGTTTTCAGTTGAAAGGGGACCTGTTCATCACAGTGGGCGGGCAAATAAATTTCTCAGCCAGTATAACTCCTTAATTCTTCGTAATGACCTCACGCCCCATACTTTTAAAACATTTGAGCGGTAATGAAGAAAAGTTAAAGCCGTATTTCATCTCACAATACTCCGGAGTAGACACAGTTGGGAAAACATTGTCGATGTTGGAGTAATTGATGGCCAATCTTTTTAAAGTAGAAACCATTTCTCTCTCCTTATTTGTTGTCAATATTTTTATTTCGGGCTATTTGATACATACTACTTTCATCGGTTTTATTTTTTAAATTAAAATAAGTTGAAGCCTGAAGGTATCATTTTACGGATGCTTTTAAAACAATTTGCTCTGGGATCGCACAGGTGTTGGATGCTTTTAGCATAGTGTTTCTTATACACGTATATAACAAATTGTTATGACTTCATATTGACTTAAAATATTGTGCATCTATGCAGTTTATACCTAGCAATAGTAAAATTTTAAAATAATATCTTATAATTCTACAAAATATTCTTTTAAATAAAGTAACATTACATATTTTTCAGAATTACTTTTCGCAGGAAATCCTTTTCATTAATACTTTTCATTGACACGGACGACGGCTAGGGATTTTTAGTTCATATCTTTTATCCTGCCTCACCTTGTTATTTACATTATTTTAATTAAAAAATGTTGCTGTTTTGATTAAATAATACAGCAAATAAATTTTACGGGAAGGGAGTGTGTTTTTTATCAGAAAACGTAGGTACATCCTTCTCACAGACGTCCTCATTATAATTTAAATTAGTTTTTCAACCCTACATTTTCTCAGAAACTGAGTAACCTCGCCTTTGTGTATGTACATAGATAAAAATATTAGATTTTTACCGTAATAAGAACACTTACACCGCTAAGTACCTACTCCCAGGCAGGGGGTAGCCAGTTAATTTCTTTACGATGTAGATAGAACACGTCGTCATTTGCGCAAGCTTCCTTTGTCGCCTTTATAATTTCTGTTTGAACGTACACGACGAGTGAAATTTTTATCATTGCGCTGAATTTATATGCTCTAAGCTTTTAATTCCTATTCCCCTGAACAGTGCCGGCGTTAGGGGGGGGCGAGAGGGGGTGATGGCCCAGGGCGACAAATTCTGGGGGGCGCCAAGGTCTGAAGTTGGAGTCTCTTGCCTCTCCTGGTGCAAACCTCAGAACTGTGTTCTACGCTCTGTGCATATGCATATTTTTTATTGAGATTTTTTTAGATGAATTTTTTGAGGGCTTGTGGTCGAGGAGTGACTCGTTAGAGTCGCTCTTATATTAATATATAATTTTACTTGGGATCGGCAAAAAACTAACACTTGATATTGCTTCCCTCAAGTGAGCGCCACAATATTTTCGACCGGGGTGTCAGTGGCCCTCACGCCGGCACTGCCCCTGAAGCTAGTCGTTCTATTTTGATAAATGGGTATAAAATACGGTTAATCATGTTATAATTTATAGGTAGATAACAATATATATTTAAGGTGTACTTTCCTGCTACATTTTTTTGGTTGCTTTAATCGGCCATCTTTCAAATATTATAGATAGAATGATCATTAACTTAGGCATAAAGCAACACGATAAAGCTAATCTCTCTATTTTCAGAACAAGGAACCTTTGAAAGTAGCAAAAAATTCAAATAAATTAAATTACATACAAAAAGTTCCCAAGTTATTCGACGGCGGCGATATGAAAGTCTGCGATGAAGATTTTTCGTCAAGTTATTGAACCCCGAGCTCTCAATCATCCCCCGCCATATTTCACACTGATTGATTGATTTGACTTTAATTTTACATACTTTTACACCTACTGGATAAATTTAATGCCTAAATCATGAACGTTTGGCTCAATTTATCATTGGTTATCTAATTTGACAGCTTAATAATTAAAATATCGTTCGAAAACTTTAGCATAGGTTGTGGTTGAGATACTAATACTTACCCTTACTTACCTATAAGAAAATAAATGCTTATCTATATATCTATCTATCTATATATTATTATTATTATTTTTTTTTTTAATGCTTTGCATTCACAGCTTATGTTCAGCTGGTAATAATAGAATACACGGGCGTAAACCAAGTGTAAGCTATATAATTATATTTTTATAGCTGTTGTTGTCTATCATTCATTCTCTGTCTGAAGAAATTTGCGTACTATTCTACATGTATTTAATATTGCCGCCTTTTGTAATTTTATGTATGTATGTTTTGGTAACTCTAGTAATTCTATGGATTTGTGAAGTTGAGTGGGTATAACACCTGTAGTGGAGATCACTATGGGCACTATGCTAACATTTTGTAGTTTCCACATTTTTGTTATTTCTTGTTTAAGTTCTATATATTTATTCAGCTTTTCGGCTATAGTATTTGGAAGATTATGAGTATTAGGTACAGCTATATCTATGATTAATGCCTTTTTTTCTTTTTTATCAATAAGTGTAATGTCAGGTCTATTGTAATGTACAGTTTTATCAGTTAATATAGTTCTGTCAAAGTATAATTTATGAGAGTTATTTTCTATGATGGTTTCTGGTATATATTTATAGTATGGTGTATTGTCGTATGGAATAAGTTTGTATTTTTGCGCTAATTGTTGGTGGATAATGCTGGCTATCTGATCATGACGGTGTTTGTAGTCGGATTGGGTTATTGCTTTGCATGCTCCTGTTATATGTTGGATGGTTTCTGGTGCACTATTGCATTTTCTACAAATATCTGATGATAAATTTTTGATAATATACTTCTGATAATTGCGTGTCTCGATAACTTGGTCCTGTATAGCTAGCATGAAGCCCTCAGTCTCAGGAAAGAGCTCTCCTCTCTTAAGCCATATATTTGATGCTGCCTTATCTACTTGAGGTAAATTAAGATGTTGGATATGTCTTCCATGAAGTGATTTTTGGGTCCATGCCGCTACTTTAGTACTATTACTTATCAGGGTCTCATTTCGTTGGGTTGTATGGTCAGATAAATTAAGTGGAGTAAACTTTTTATCGTTTTGTACGATGGCATTGTGCAATATTACTGTAACTGCTTTATTATGGAAAAACTTTCTAAGAGTGGCTATTTGCTTATTGTGAAGATTGACAATATCTATAAGTCCTCTCCCTCCATCAATTCTTGGTAAAGTTAAACGTTGGATGCATGATCTTGGATGATGTTTTCTATTTTTGCTCATGTTTACGTTGATAATGCGTTGGATGTTTTTAAGTTCTGATTTTGACCAGTTTATAATTCCAAAAGAGTATGTGAGGATAGGTATTGCATATGTATTTATTGCTTTTATTAAATTTCGTGCATTTAACTTGGACTTTAGAAGTACATTTAGTCTATTCTTAAATTGGTTGGTAAGATCTATTTTGGTTTCTTTGTTTAAGATTTGTTTTGCCTGATTATATCCTAAATATCTGTATGTGCTATTTTGGTCTAGTGGATCTATTTTATCTCCTGTATCTAAAACGTAAAAGTGTTCATAATTACGGCCCGCTTTAACAGAATTTATCCTGCACTTGTCAATACCAAACTCCATACAAATGTCTTTTGAAAAATTTTTTCAGTCAATTGTGCAAGTTTATTCATATCATTTTGTGAAGAAGTGTATAGTTTTATATCATCCATGTAGAGTAGGTGCGTAATTTTTACAGCGTCATTATTTCTAATACTGGATATTTGTGCGTTTATGTTAGGAGTATATTTAAGAGGGAAACCTAAGTCGTGGGCATTTAAAATGTTTGATAGTGGATTGAGAGCGAGGCAGAACCAAAGGGGGCTAAGAGAGTCCCCCTGGAAAATGCCACGTTGTATTTTAATGCTATCTGTTAGTTGGAATCCATTGCAAGTATTAATCTTTAATCGAGTGGCCCATTTTTTTGACGCGACTAAAAGGAAATCTATTATAATTGGGTTAACTTTGTATAAATCTAACACTTTAAATAACCACGAATGTGGGACCGAATCATATGCTTTTTTATAATCTATGTACATTGTGAATAAATCTTTTTTCTCCTTCAGTACCTGTTTAAGAATAACGGAATCGATAATCAACTGCTCTTTACATCCTTGACTAAATTTTCTACATCCTTTTTGTTCCTCGCTTATTAGGTTATTTTTATTAACGTGTTTATTTATAGTTTCAGCTATACAAGAAGTAATTATCTTATAAATTATTTGTAGGCAGGTAATAGGTCTGTATTTTGCTGGGTTAAGTGGTTCTGAAGGATCTTTTGGTATCATATGTGTTATTCCTTCTGTTATGAAAGGGGGAATTGATTCAGGGTGAAGAATGAAATTATTGATATGGTCCATTAAAAAGGGGTGAATATATGTTAACTTTTTGTACCAGAAACTATGAATATTATCTGATCCTGGGGATTTCCAATTCTTTAACTTTGATAGTGAGTTTATAAAAATTTCAGACGTTATATTTTCAAAATGCATTGTTTCCAAATCAGAATATTTATTTTCTTCGTCAGCAATCCATTCAGCATGATCATTATGTTCAAGTGGCTGTTCCCATAAATTAGCCCAGTAGTTTCGAAGTTCACTTGGAGTCGGGTTTCTGCTATTGTGATGAGTAGCTTGTTGATTATGCAAATTCCTGTAAAACTGTTTTTCGTTATTAGAAAATAAATTATTTTGTACCTTACGAAGAGTACAAGCTGTATACCTTTTTAATCTTTGTGATGCTACTGATAATTTTTGTTTAAGTGTATCTAATACATGTTCGGGTTTATTATTTTCTGGTTCATAAGTTGCGTGCGTTTTATAACTTTCTAGGATTTTATTTACATGTTTTATTACTTTTTTACTTCTATTATTATTTATATACTGCGTCAATCTGCCTATGTTACTTCTCAAATCTTCTATCCTCTTTTCTAATCTTCTTTGCCAGGCTGGCTTGTGTGTTTTATTTCTAGCTTGTGTATTATTATTTAGTGATGGTGTGTGTATTTTAGATCCGTTATACTTCGCTGCTGTTATTGCACTACAGTAAATTATTGTCTGTAAAGACATAAAATCGGTATCGCAGTCTATATGTTTGGGCAAGATAACTTGGTTTAGATACTGCACGGCTGTGTTTAATTTTTTTGTAACTTTTTGTTTCGGTATATATGAACGCTCTGTAGGACTTGTTTGTAAATAAATGCTAAGGTTTTCGTTAAATACGGTATCTATTTCTTCAATTGATTGCGGGTTATTTTGTTGTTGTTGTTCTTGAGTTTGATCAGTCGGTTCATCATTCAAAATTCTATTGATATATGATAAATTATTTTGTTCGTTCAGCAATTCTACAGTGGTTGTACTAGGCTCCAGTAATTGCGATGTCATATTATGTGTATCTTCTGTTTCGTTGGTATTAGTAGGCTGGCTAATTAAACATCGGTCGTGTGACTCGTGATTGTTTCCGTTCGATAAATTTGGCTGTAAAGTTAATATTTGGGTATTTTCAACAATATTTTGGTTATAATTAGTTATTCCTAGTTCCGCTGCAACTTCTTTCTTAATATCTGCAATTTTTTCTTTACTTAAGTATCTATTGTTGATTATGATCCTTCTTTGGTCAGCTATTCTCTGTTCTGATATGTGCTCAAGGTGTGGGAATTTTGAAATAAAATCTTGATGCATTTGTTTTCTATATGATGTTTTATTAGTTTCTAAATGAGTAACCCTAAAATAGCTGCGAATTATGGCTTCGTTATATTCTTGTGTCCATCTCATTCGTTGTGATTGTTCGTGTGTAGTTGGTTCAGTAGGATTCGAGTATTGATTATTACTAGAGAATTATTTTGTTGTTGTACTTCTTTAGATATTTCAGCTATTCGTTCATCTGATAATAATTTATTTCGGACTATGGCTCGTCTTTGGTCTCCTATTCGTTGACGGCTTACTTGAATGTGAGGGTATCTGTTAATGAATTTATTGTAAAGAGGCTCTAAGTATGTTCTATTGTCTTTTCCTAATGCTGTAATTTCTAGATAGGTGCGCATTATGAATTCATTCATTTCTGTTGACCACTTTCTGCGCATTGTTATTTCACTTGAGGTGGGCACAGTAATACCAGCGCTATCTGCTGTCTGTGCAACATCCACGAGTGATAATGAGGGATTTGATAATGAATTTGGGGTGATTAAATTCTGTCTACTGGTGGTAGTTTTATGAATAATATTGTGTTGCCTTACTTTGGGCCGATTACGTAACTTATATGAGAAAGTTGATGATGCATTAGTATGAGATGAACATATTGATGAAAGTGATGTTTCTTGTAATGAAATTGGCGATTTAGTGGGACTGTAAGCTGTAGATGTCGTTATATTAGAGATAGGGGAATGATTAGATGATGAAGATAAACATGAAGGTGATAATGATTTTTCGGCTGTCGTCAATTTTTCGAGGGGAACCCGCCTGTTCAGTCCCCCGTCGCCAACGGTTCGCATGCTGTAGCATCCAGCGTTGGCTCCAGATGCGCCCCGACGCCCTCCGGGTAACGACCGTAGGTTGTATCTTTGTCTACCGCCTACCTCCTCCATATTTGTTTCATTATGTTCCCACGAGTAGCTAGGGACGTTCGGTCCACCACGGCAGAGCCCCGCGTTCACCGTCGCAAGGGTAATTTAAACCGGATTTCCCCTGGTCTCCGGAGTTCGCAAACTAGCGACTAAGCTCCCCTTAGCCATGCATCCTTTGGCGCTTGCTGTTTCACCTTGGATTGGGCTGTATCTCGTTTGGTCTGGTTTCTCGTCTTAGGCCTATCCGGCATGAGTAGCTCTAATGGCTTAGCCCCGAGAGTCATTGAAACACACAAGCCCCATCACGTCGTCAACGTAGAGATACGGTGATGGGGTTATTATTATTATTATTATCTCTAATTTCAATTTCACGTAAAAAATAATATAACATGTAAGTAGGTAAAGGTTTATTGAAAATTCATTCCCATAGTAACATAAGTAGTTGATAGTTGTAGGTCAGAAGTACGAACTAAACTGAACTATTTCTCATTAGCAATAAAATATAGTATATACTTAAATACCGGTTACAATCGTACTAGGTAATACTGAAACATCGCAAATTCAATGGGGCATGTGTTAAGCCTGATTCCCACGACATGTTTGCTTCACAAACCCGACCGCGCCACACCATACCACATGCCATGGGAATCGGCGCGCTTGTGGTCGTTTGCCGATGTTTGCCGACGCTTGTGCTATCCATCGGAAGTCGGTAAGATCAAAGGTGCGCGCTTGGCGCGGTGCGACGGCGTTGGTCGACGTCCGTCGGGGCTTGCCGTCTGTAGCGCGTCATTGTTCGGAACCGTACGATAATTATCGTACAAATACGTCATCTCTTCAACGAGCTGTAATATTTTTATTTATACATAGTTATGTATTATGTATCATGTATGATATGTATGTATGTAAGTATATATGTATGTATGTGTATTTATAGCATGTATTTATAGTATTGATATCAATATTTATATTGTTTTTACTTATTTATTTATTATTAGGTATCTATTTTTATATATATACGTATATATGTACATGTACATATTTTTATTTATTTTTTTTTCTCCTTTTAAATCAAACACCACCCATCTAATTTTAATTCGTATGACAAATCCTATCCAAAGGTTGCCTAGCAGAGATCGCTTATAGCGATAAGGCCGCCTATTTAACATGTTATGATCTTCTTTTTTGTTCTTTTTATTTTTGTGTTTATTTTTTTGTGTGTGTTAAATAAAGAATTTAAATAAATAAATAAATAAATAAAATAATTTTGTGCCTACGTACGATGTACGATAGCATAGTATTATCGTACGCTGATTGTACGATAATTTCTATCATGCAAAATTCGAGAATTTATATTAGGTATTAGTAGGAATGACCGTCCACCGTGCTCGCCAGTGCTTGCCATACGCACACATGCCGTGGGAACGCTCAGTTCAAATCGCGACGGATGGCGACAAGCGCTTGTCGTCTGCCAATGCTTGTGAAGCAAACATGCCGTGGGAATCAGGCTTTAAAGCCGTTTGGTTACGACGCTCTAGGGCCGTATAACGATCCGGCTAATGTGCGAGATGTTATTAATTATATCTTTATGGATCTGAGCATCCAGGTGCTTTAGCGTTTTAAATTGTTATAAATAATAGCTTTAATCTATAGATTTTATATTAAAGTTGTGATGGGGAACTAATAATGCCACATACGTAGGTACTACAAATTTAAATTCAGACTGACATACATGTATTGTTTTGCTCTTTTCCCCCTTGTACGAAACAAGTATTATGTTCTTATTCTCTTAAATAAAAGTGGGCTGGGTATGCAAAAAACATGTGCAGGAGAAAGTATTAATTAAAGGAATACAAAATAAGGAAAAACCTATCCTCAACAAAGTTGCGACTGGAGTTTATTCACAAGAAGTCATCGTAATATCTCGCTACGGTTAAAACATACCTGAAAATAAAAAGCAAAGAATACTTAGCAGAGTTCGGTTTGTGTTTCAATAAAGTAACGAAGAGCGAGACAAGCTGAACGTATGAAAGTATTCACTTGAAAGCGGCAACTTTAAGCCACGTCTGTGTTGAGATACAACAAACCAATGAAAACAAGACTCGCTCGCTGGTTTGCGGCTGAACTTGTAAAAGTAGGAAACATTCAATGATTCCCGCATGTGCCTCGCTGTTCTCGCTCAAGACATTTTGTCGATGTGTAGTGTAAAGTTTTACGTTTAAATCTTTGCACAGTTTGTTGACGACCAGTAGGTATTGTTCGATGTATCTTGTTCGATCCTGATTTAAATAAAACAGAGGGTAAAGTGCGTGATCCAATAAGCATTTTGAAGAAAAATATTCTATCTCATAGTTAAGAGAACATGCTCTTCTATGTGTTCACTTTCCATGACCATTTAGACTTAGACGTAATTTTATTTCTATTTTAATAATTTATACGAATTTTTGTAATTTCATTTTCCCCATTTGATTCCCATTATAAACAAAAACTGTCTTCACTTATAATTTTAAATAAGCAGAACTGCAACAATAATTTAAATTTAAAAAGAAGAAAGAAGAAATAGACCCATTTTCATTCCTTTAAAATTTTGTGTATCGAGTAGAAAAATGTTTTCAATTCAGAAAATGCATTTGTGGAATGGAAGTTTTTTGTAATATTATATCGTAATAAATTACATAGCAAGTGGTGCCATTACTTCTCATTACCAACTTCACCGTGACTTCCAAATTTCGAGTTCAAAGAATAAATGCGTTGAAAATAAAAGTAGGACCATTAAATAAATATCGCTCGGTCAAAACTTTGTGAAAAGTTGTGCCGGGCTTTTACAAAACAAAGAAAATAGAAAGTTTTGGTGGCCTTTTAAATATCATCGTTTATTATTTGTGGCAATGGTTTTCAGTTGATGAGATATTAAATAGGAAATTATTTGTCGAAGTAACTGCATAGTAATTTTGCCTCAAAGCGTCTATCTGCTAATTAATATTCAGTCTCTATTTGAAATAGTTAAATTTCGTCAATGTCTAATGTGTAATCAGAAACGTACGAGGAAGCTAAAACCACTTCACCTGCGCTGAAAATGTAATACTATACTCGTGTTTATGTTTTGTAAAGAGAGAACGTACGTAACATCTTAATGCTTGCAAGACGTAAGACTTGTTAGAACTTCTTTAGGGCAAGTTCTAGCGTTCAAGTACTTAGTTTGGCGTCTATTTCACTAGTGAACAAAAACTAAGATGTAACAAAATTAAAACATTCGAAAAAGTACGAAGTTAATAATTTTATTTCAAAATAAAACTGTTGAGGTTTTATTACGCGGAATGTTAAATTTGACGAAATAGAAGAGCTACAAAAAATGTGATACCTATGCTTATTTTAATTTTTTATTGAAGTAAACTATGACCTTAAACATATTTTTTCTCTATTGTTACCGCTTTAAAGGTTATGATATGATACAGAAAGAAATATAGTTCTGTGATGTGAAGAGGATGGCTTTCACTATCTATACTATACCTATGGCTTATATTTATACCATGTTCCATATATTATTTAAGCTACATGTACTATTTTATAGTTAAATTTTATCAGCTTTTTTATTGAAGTAATCTCCACCAAGATTAATGGCAGTTTCCCGTAGGTTAATCTAAGGCTCTAATCTAAGTAAGTACTGAATACTTTCTAAGTACCTAATTTCCCGAAAACTTGCTTTATTTTTTTAGAAATATCTTAAGTATTTTCATATGCTTAATCAATTGCATCTAAATGTAACCAAAATATACTCCATTTTATTAAATATCACTGTATATTTTGTCAATTTCATTTTCTTTATTTGCTCTCATAAAAATAAATGCTAAAGTCAAGGAAACTTCGTTCCTCGAGTAATTTTTCAAATGTCAAATTATTTTGAGGAGTGTTCCCTCTGACGGGTTCACTCCCAGAATGGATCTTGCATTAACAAAAGCTTTTACAATACATGGGTTCAAATAGAGCGCGTTGTCAAAATCAATTTTCACATTTACAGACGGCTATTTTCAGAAGTCTAGCCATCTTTTGTGCGCTAAGAGATAGCGTATATATATATTTAGGATATTTTAAAATTAATTTATATTGTTTGCGATTTCTTGAATTTCCCAGGAATCCTGTTTAACGTAGGTGTATCGGTCTATACATGTTACATACACAATACTCTATTTTCCTAGAAAAAGGTATAGGATACAATTTCATACTTTGTGTTCATATTACTGATTTAATTTAATTTTCTAAAAATTTCACAGGTACATATTTATAAGTTAAATAACCAAAATAAGGTTAATAAGCGTAAATTCAGCCCACGAAGCGATGTGGTTTCTATAAAACCTCCAGCTTTTAGATTATGTACCGAAACGTGTTGTGGTAGACAGAAACATCTCTGGAAAATTCCATTTAAGATATAAGGCAATAAAATTGCTTTATTCGCAAAAAGTATGAAAATTTGTGACGATCTTTATTTATTATCGTTATACCTTGTAAATTAAACTAGGTTAAATTTTCAAAGGAATATGCTATTGAAATTGAAAAAGAATCAACATCAGACGAATCATTTGAACCGTCTAGGCAATGTATTATCATGAAAATGCTATAATTTTGCCCAGCATCTCTTACTCCATGTTCAAAAGGTCTATTTTCAGCACGACAGGCAGACAGGCATTGCTTGCAGCGGTCCAGTTGCGACAGGCTAAATGCAGATAGAGACTGCAACGACACTGATCTGCACTTAATAAATTGAATTTTTAATAGGCCCGGTTATTTCGGCGAGAAGTGCCTAATTAGCTTAACAGCGTCTGCGAAGCTAGATAAACTTTTGGGCAGACGGAATATTGCATCAGCTAGTTTAGAACATGGTAATTTAAACACTTTAAGATATAGCGTAAAATTGTTTGTGGACGCAGGGATTATCATTTATGAATTCCTTATTACATTCTAGAAGAATTATTTAGAGATTTTTATAATTGTCTACTTCAAAATTTCCATATACATAGACTGTACAGTGTACATTGGAGCCATCTGAGTAGATTCTCTTAGCTTTTTAAAAAATTGTATTCGTGTGAATGTTTATATAAATAGGAATGGTAGTATGTAGCCGAAATCTTTATATAGATATTAGGTACACATTAAAAAAAAGCAAGTTTCAAAGTGCGTGTTTAGATTTCAATTATTATTAGCATTATCAGCATAATATGGATGAGTTTTGCATATTTTTTTCATTGTGTATTCAACACCGCGCTTTGCATCGTTTGCAATAAATCAAAATATGGTAGAGCAAACAGTTTCGTTATTCTAGTTATGAGTTGCTCAGTTAGGTGCTCTCTGCATCCCGCAAACGGGTATCGTCTATTTCAACTTTTTATTTACATCGTCTATTGGAATGAAACGACTTTGAATCTAAGTAATTAAAACACTATTCAGTGTGCTGTTTTGCTTCATAAAATACACAGTTTCAAGCTTTCATCGCTTATTTCGGTTGTTTATTTAAATTTTGTACATTTTATATTTATTGAATAACTTTAAAATTACAGATATTTAAACGTAACAATTTTGATTTGGGAAGAGTCTTATCCGAAATATAATATTACTATGAGTATTTTTTGTTATTGATGATAATTTGTTGTGTTGTAGATGTTGTAAATGAAGTTATCAACGCGATTTGTAAATGGCAACTAGTTTAAAAATAGATTAACCTTAATTTTACCGTATTTTTTGTTCCCAATTAATATGTATTTTTGTGTCAGTCGCACACAAGTCTAGATGAAAAGAATGGGGCTTAGGCCATTCATCTCCATGGCAAAGCGACGTAAATTGATGACGTGGCTTTTTAACGTGGATCGTGGAGCGCTTCACACTTAACACTTGGCTTTGGCACACATTGGCGATTGATCATGTTGATAAATTGTATATTCGCACAAACAAATACTTTAAGGTGAGATAAATACATAATTTTTTATGCGTACTTAAGCTGTGATTAATTTTATATAATGTCCCATGTCTCTTTACAAATATGTTTCAAATTTCTTATAATAATTTTAATCCTCTGATTCTTGTTTCTTATGTTATATTTTGTCATAGAAAATTAAATAGGTATTGGAAGTCGGTCCCCAGGACCACGCTGTAACATTTTTTAAACTAAGGTTAAATATAGATAAATCGTATTTTATTCCGATGTGAGTTTTAGTCTATAGATCCGTCTCGCATCCCCAATTCTGTTTAATGTTGGCAAAGCAACAACTTTGCAAGTACGTAATATACTCGTATACTTATATGCGTGATGTGTGTTCTTCTAACCATAACGTGATAGATGGACTTCTTCAACATCATTATAAAACTCATTTATATTTGATAAATAGGTATCTTTTACACAGTACAATAAATCTATACATCTTCAAAGACGTTTATTCGTTAGGTGTATCTATATTGGTATATAAGTACACACGGTAACATGGTACTGGATTGATTGGACCTCGATTCCGCCTCAGACCCTCGTATCAGACTAAGTACATGCTTAATTAAACTGTCAAATGTCAACAGACCGTTTTCGTGCAAGAAAATTTGATGGTTTTGTAATTAGTGTGTGTAATTGAATTGTGAATTGGAATCCGTGATAATGCTTAATTACAAAACTAATTTAAATTAAGATTGATTTAACGTCTTTTGAGAAATGGAGATTTATTTTTCCACTCCTAATTATATCTTCTATTGCGAAAGATATAAATTATTTCATAAATTTTCGATAAGAAAGTTAGAATTAATATTTGTTTTCAAATAAAGGAATAGAATCTTGTGCTTTCCCTTCTACTTTACTGGATCCTCGTATTTTAATATTTGTTTTCAAATAAAGGAATAGAATCTTGTGCTTTCCCTTCTACTTTACTGGATCCTCGTATCAATCACATTAAAGAAAGCTATAAGAACAACCGAAACCTTCGCTAATAAGAATTGACAACTCGCTGCCGACGGTACTTTGAAAATAACTCAGCAAGTCCAGACGGAGATGGCAATATTTAAAGTTTAAGATGCAGAAAGAGACGTAGAAAATCCTCCATTACAACCTGCAAAGCTCCCCCATTGATCACAGTAACGCGTAAAGCCTTTAAAAAATCCAGCAATTTATTTAGTCGGTAACAACAGCTTACCCTGGAGGATTGCTTTGAAAATAAAATACTTACGGCACTCACTTATTTTTTATATTTACCATCCAATATTTCTGTAACACAATAACGAGTTGGCGTTTAACGAAATTCGGTTCAAGCAAACAGTAATTAACTTCACATTCTCGTTTTCAAACCGTGCCATGAAAACACGGCATCTCCGAAGCTTTTAGCACGTTTTCATTATAAATAAATGACGGTGTAAATTTCAGCGTGATTTACTTCGAATAAGTTCAGAAGTTTTGAATATTCTCTCGCTCAGTTACACAATAAACTCAAGAACTCTCATTAGCCTTACAATTTATAAACAGGTTGAACTTTTTGGAAATGTAATGGCTGCCTGGTGAAATTAATTACTTTATTGCAAATGGGATTTCAAATGGATGCAATAAATCAATATAATTTATAATTGTTATTATTATTTACTATTATTGAATATTATCACGAGAAATTCAAATAAAGTTTAATTAACAAAAACACATACTTAGTTTGGGTTATTTACAAGGTCAATAGAACATTTATAGTATAGGTTAGAATAACTATGAGAACTTTCGTGGAACCGCACTTTATCAGATTCTGCACGAAAATGTTAGTAGCATTTTACCACAGACTACTAAGTAGTTACTACGTAAATTTATGTAATATCGTTTAGTACACGCTGAATAATTTCGTCGTTACCAATTAATAATGTTAATCCTAGTCATGCGACAGCCCCATCAATCTTGAGAAACTTGGTATGTGTGAACTTTACCCTATATATTGCGTTCCTCATTTATTGTACGACAAAAGATTAACAAAGTCCTTTGGATCCCTGATAAGTTCGTACCAAACGACGTTGTTAGAGGTTCGAGTGGGAACGCCAACTTTTGGCGAAGATATTTTACACTTGAGAAGGATTGGAGTGTCTATGATTGGAATTATATTGGATAGCGCTGCCTGTTTAACTTTTGTTTGCCGTCTTGACTCTAGTGAATGGTTATTAAATGTCATGTCAAGATTGGTAGGTAAATTTTAAGATATTTATTAGCACTTTTTACTATGCGGTATATTGTAATGTGAGTAGGATGCTAGTTATAATATTTATGAAATAACCAAAAAGCCTTTAATAAACGATTCTTCGAAAGTTTCGTTGTTTCCTCGAAAGTTTTACGTTAAATGTTTTTAAATAAGTATTAAATTCGGTACAATAATTTCGTGTAAAACATCGGATTTAGAGATTAACGTTTCCCTTTTAACTGTTTCGAGGTAAAAATGTTCATTTAAAGGAATTTTGAACATCCTGATTTTATTAAATTATCCGTTTTATTTAACATGTCTATTTGTCATTATGGTATTTTTTCTGGTGTATCAACTATGCTTTAAACTCGTTAAGAAGAAAATTAATTATTTACTTAATAAGTAAGGTACCGAAAAATGCAATTTAAATACGCCGGATGTAGTTGATAAATTTTAAAAAGTATAGGTAAGTATTTCAAATATAAATTCTTAAACCTCAGATTCAATTATGAAAAATTTCCCGGCTTGTTGTCTGAACGCTCTGAATACAATATTAGAGGCGAGCATAAAGTAAAAATCATAAAATTACGGTGTGTATGTTTACTTTAGAAGAAATTCAATTTCGTAAATAAACGTTAACTTCTTCAGCTCAGGTGAGCTCGGTTTATGAAGGAGTCATAAAAATAATAATGCATAATCCACTTACTTTGGGTAGGTATATGCCTGTAGACCTTGGAAAATATTAATTAATTTATTGGATTATAAATGAGAAATTTTATTCGCATCGAAACGAGAGTTTCATTTATTATTTTAGGAAAGGAATTTTTAAACGTTAAAAGAAGTTATTGAATCTTTTATAGTTATCTACTACAGCCTCGTTACACACAAACCACTTTTCGGATAAAGTATAAAGGTGAAAGATTAATCTTCATGTTTATATTCTTTGCTTATTGAGCGGATTTGGTTAGCGTCTTCTAGTTTTTCTTTCTCAACACCAGCCCGAGGCGCTTTTCACAATTTTTCGATATTCCTCGTAGTTTAGGATTTGGTCCTGAAAGTTCACTTGAAAAATCCACTCTGTATAGTAATGAAATCTTTTGCCATTCAAAAGGACTGTAGAAGTTTAAAACGTAGGTCAAATATATTTTTATTTTATTTGTTTTTGGCCAATTTTTGTATAGGTATTAACATGACGATAAATATCTTTATTACAATTTGACGATGTTTATTATTTTGTGAATGTATTGTGTATCTAATTATATTATTAATATGGTGGTTTAATAATTAATATGGTAGTGGTACATTAAATTATTATTCTAGCATCGACTAAATGAACATTACTTGTTAATGCTCATTACTTACGCTACAATGCAGTTTGGTTAACAAGAGTTAAACCAACATGTCGTGGTTGACCGAATGATGTGACCGTGTCTTAAATTAATTAGCATTAATTTATGACTTTAGCGCATGAGGATGGTTAATAGCTATAATAATATACTTAAGAAATACAATACATTCATACGTTAATGCTTTTTATAGGATTCTTCAATTTTTGGTAGAATGTCACTCGAGGCGATCTATCGTATATATGTTACAGTCTGAAAACCCTGAACCAGTCAATATCCTTATTGACGGTTATTAAGGTTGTTGACTAAGGGCGTCGGTTAATATCCTTATTGACTGATTTTATCTGACAAAATATTAGATATTGACTGATTCAGGGTTTTGACTGTAGCATATATAAATTAATGTTTGAATTTACTAACATCATTTTAACGTAAATAATTTTGATTTGTCTATAACTTAACAATAAATATAATATTTAACATTCATAATGCCTTGCCACTGATAAAAAAGTTTTCTCAAAAATATGTACCAATACATACTTATTTAGTTAGCTATATCTTCATAATAGTGTATTTTATAAATTGAACGCAATCCGAGGAAATCGCAAAGCACATACCTCTTGGTCCCTATTTACCAAAATTTATGATTTCATTTAGTGTCGCATATTTCAACGATGCGCCATTTGCATCGGAACGAGCCGCAGTTTCGTATTGAATTCACTTTGTATTACTGGATTTCGAAATCTTTAATAATAGTGCTATTTCTCTGTGCAATGTTTTCGGAAGATATTTATGAATAAACCTCTATTTATAGAGGTTAGTTCACAGCATGAATGCTGTATTAGAATATTAACTTAGGTACATATTCTGGCTGTACATTTTGTCATACACACGTAAAAGTCATTTTTAACAGTAAAATGTAAGCTAATTTCAAAATAGCCAAAGCATTATATTCAAACAAAACACGTAGTTTAATATACTCTTTTATATTCACACTCTACAATATCATAACACGAAACAAGATTAAAAATACTTTATTACAACAGGATTAATACCCAGATTATTTTGACTTAAAATTTAATTAACAGCGTATTTCCATGAAAAATATCTTAATACATTTTTAGAAGAGTAATATTTTTTAATGAAAAATGTTTTTCATTTTAAATACATTTCAAGGATATTTAAATTTGATGTTTCCACTTAAGCACATTTAAGAAAGTTAAAAGTATTTAAGTAACTGTGATAATAATTTTATTTATACAACATTTTATTTATAAGCCAGTTTTTTTATAGACGGTGGGTGGAGATTGAGAGAAGTCTTTGAAACATTTCACTATCAATTTGCTGCTATGAAAGGTTTGACTATTATTGTGAGTAAAGTGATAATTTTCCCCTGTAAGTGTAACCGTGAATGCTTGAATAGAAAATGTTTCAACATTCATAGAGTAATAACTCGGAGTTATCTTTGATTTTTTTATTGTCTGCGCAGCCTTTGTGCACCTGCCTGCAAAAAATTGTATTGCTCATTTTCTAGAACGCGGCAAGCAACCTGTTGTGAAATTTTTTAATTAAGTGCAGGGGAGTCGCTTTGCTCAGCCCGTTTATTGTGAAAGTGGCTAGTTTCCTTGCTTTACAGTGCCATCTACACGTGTTTATGTCTCAAAGGTATTGTCTTTACCTCAAGTTGAATTTTTAATTATATTTTATTAAAGATTTTGTGATAGCCAATGAGCTAGTGATAGAGTTCTTGGGAATATTTTAGTTTTGTTAACAAGAAAGTTAGATAGAAACATTTTACATTTTTGAACACTATTCAAAGAAGATTAGGCATACATTTAACTTTCAATAATTGGAATAAACAAGCAGTCTCTAATTATTAGGTACAAATTAGCCCCACAAAAGTTTAGTTTCGCTAGATAATCAGAGTCTAGGCTATATCTAAGCGATGTTCGAACAACCGTGCCAATTAGCACTTGAAGTGAAAAAGCCAACAGTTTAACTGGATTGCGGGCGTAACCTAGATGAGTTTGGCGCATGATTGGGGCCGTAGCCGTGACCTGAGATATGCCTAGTTGACGTTGCAAACATTAAAATTTTGATGTACTGCACGCTAGACCCTTGCATCATTAAACGGTAGCAGTTCTGCTACGTAATTTTACCTAGGTTTTACGAGATTTCTATAAAAAATGGTATGTACATGGATCGCTAAACTATCACTGTAACCTTTCTTTTGTAACCTTTATACTTCTCACGCGACTTTCGCTGCAAATGTGTAAGTACCATGGTAAGACGAGGAGGGAAGATTCTAAAACACGTATGAGAAGACGACCGACTCTGAATATACAAGCTACGCTATTCCCAATAAATATTATGGAAACATCATTCAACAAGGAGATGACAAATCAAAGTCTAAGCGGATCTCTTTAATTTTATTTTTACCACAAATCGGAAAGGATTCTACGGCGCTCAAATATAAAGAGACAGCTTAATGATCTGCTATGGATTTGACTTTTATAGACATTCTGAACATGGATTAATTTAGGTAGTAAAAGCATCAAAAGAATTTTCCATATTTTATTGCTCATTGAAGTTGATATAAAATAGATAAATGGATAATGTAAGGTTATACAGGAACTTAATTTTCAACAGGTTTAACCTTTGACATTTATGTACCTATTCTTATGTGATACTAGATATTTATAGCTTGACTTTAGTTGCATATTAACACCACAGCATTTATTACTATATTATAATAGTTTGTAATTGTAAAATAAATTCTGAAATGAAACTTTCAACCATACAAAAAGTTATCGATCAAGTTTTAATTTTGTAATTATAGACAATGTTTGTAACCCACATAGCTGATATACAATGTCACATAATTACTAGGAACTCGTAATAATGGGTTATGTATAAAAGCTTCATAGTAGTTCGTTTAATATACCTATACACGTTATACAGAGGAACAGTCACGAATGTCGAATAAAAAATAATTTAGGTCGAGTCCCTAATTTATGTTGTTTCGTTCTGAAACACGCGATAACTTCGTGCATGATACTGTTCGCTTGTGTATATGTTACCGGAAATGTATGAAATCAAGGAATTGTATACAAATCCTAGGAAATGTGTACAATTCCGATACCATTTAGGAAATGTATAAAATATTGTTTAATAAGCTATTTAATGCATAGATATCCTAGGAAATGTATAATCTTCCTAGGAATTGTATACAATTCCAATATCGTATTAGGAAATGTATAAAATAAATGATTTCTGTAATAAAACACTGTATCGGGTTACAGTCTTACCGTAAAATAATAATAATATGTTCATATTATCTTACTAATTAACATTTCTTAAATCAACTTATATTCAATCAAATCAAATTTTCATTTGGTTAGTAATCAGTCCCCTCGTCCCGCTGTCCCCTTGTACACGTCCCAGTCGGATTGTATAATCCGCCATATTACAAACGGCCGGCATTTTGTAATATGCCGAAATTCGTCTTTTTCCAAAATTCTACAAAAAGAGGTCGTGAGCCGACGGAGCCCCACTTCGTGGGGCTCCTATTTCTATCTAGTTTTAAAAAACACGAACCTAACCTAACCCACCCCCTTATCCAAACCAAAAATTCTGATTACGAATTTTCAGCCCTCCCCCCATCGACCCGCGTACCTTCCAATATCTTAGATGTTTTACATTTCCGATTGCTATTTAGGAAATGTATAGATTTCCTAGGCAATGTGTATAAAATAATTTATTTCACACATTTCCGTGCGATTTTAGGAATTACATACATTTCCTAGGAATTGTATACAATGACGGATTACATACATTTCCGGTAACATATACATTATACAATGCCTATTTTTACGGCTTTGTTTGCGATATGTAACTTAAAGCTGAATAATGAAAGTTGTACCATGCACACATAACACATTGACTTTGTCGTACACGAAATTGCAGTATTGCTTTTTTTTAAATAATCCTTCTACTATTGTCTGTTATAATTAATTCATACTTAACAAGCATGAATTTCTGTACCAGCCATCTTCTTTATAAACAACATAAATCGACAATAAAGGAACAGTCTTTGTCAGTTTTCGGATACACAAAAGTTTTTAATTTATTATAACAACTGTTAAGTGATAGCCACACAAGTCTAATAATTGATTTCCTCAGTATCCTGATTCAATAGTTCGGAACAAACTACAGTTTTCGGTTGCAATGACTAAAAAAACGTGTAGAGGGTTAAAACGCCGGATATTGGAGGGTTACGAACATCCGACCGGGTCACCGCGACCGCTGTAATACTAACTCATTCGGTGTACTTACCGATATTTATGCTGGCCTACTGGATTGATAGCGATTCCATGTAGAGCAAATCAATTATTAATGCCCCATTTAACTCTGGATACGGGAAGCATGTTTGCATTTTACAAGAATTTATTTAGTGTTCAATAGAATGATTTCATTTCCCTTTAGTGTAGACTCCATCATATAAATGTGAAAAGCGCGTCTGTGACGACGATAGCTTTAATTATTTGATTAGTCAAAACGAGATTATTTACCGTACTCCTTCAATTCATTACGAAAGTAAGTAAATTAGTAAAGGATTTATTAAATGATTGAAACACTCAAGAAGAAAGCTAAAATCCATGTTAGAAATATGAGTAACTGATGTAAATTCAGCTGTTATTATTAAACCGAGCTGGTGGGGCGCCTAATGGTAAGCGCTTCAACCGATCAATCAATGGATGAGCTGATTCAGCATGAGCTGATGAGCTGATAATTTACAAATTATCAGCTCATTAAATAATTATACATTGACAACAATTAATAAACTAGTAAGCCAGAAAAACATAATCGAAAAAGAGAAAGTATCAATATTAATAGATACACGCTCGTCGTCTCGTAGGATGATATTACAAAATAGATTAAATAATATTGAAATTGTCTCCAAAAATATGTAGAAGCAATATTCCATACACCCAAATCCGGACCTTGGAACTTTTGTACAAACGGCAACCGAGTACATACTGCAAAAGTTCTTCATGTAGGTATGTATCGTACAAATAAATAATGCTAAATAATTGTCGCTAAATATTTGGCACAAACCCATGAGTACGTACCGTTTTTTCACTGAAGCCCATAACACGTATTTTAATAAAAAAAAATCTCATTTAGAGTGTGGCTAAAAGAGCGGACAGATTATAAAATATATTTTTGTATGAATTCATTTTTAGAAACAAATTAGAGTTCACATGTAGGTATGTAAAAACTCAAAACAATAAAACTTTGAATTGAGTTGCTTTTTGAACATTCTCTTTATTTTGTGAAAGACTAGATAAAACGCAATAAAAAATTAAGTCAGTCTTTATCTATAATGTATATTAATTATTTTAATTCACAAATAGTCAGTTATCGGTGATAGTTAGCATGAATTGTTATCTAAAATGGTGATATTATCGATTTAGGCAGATAAGGATATCCATACCCGCCTAAATATAATCAACGTTATTTCAAAATGTTATATAGATCGAGGTTGGCTCTAAAAGTATCTACCATTACATTAGTGATAGAATAAATCGATCGGCATTTAGTATACGAGGCATGTAGACCGCTTCCCTCATGATACTTGTACCGAATGCGATCAAACACATCTGGTGTACGTAATCTTGTTACAAGAAAAAACTTTCTTAATAAGAACGTAGCTGGCTCCTCCCTAGAGAGAGATGAAATAATTACTTGTTCCACTGTCAGAAATGACCCCGACCACTTGTATATTCTTAATTAACTCATTAATGTATGTTCCACTAATTACACGCCGGAACAAAGCTTGTCGTTGTGACCTTTTTTGTTTATTAGGACTCATTCACTATATTAATATTATACCATATTAATAATATACACGATCATCATTTAACTGTTTTAATATTTAAGTAGATACAATGATTACAAACCAAATTCTTGATCAGTCTTAGATTTACAAAGTTGGTTAATTTCACAAATAAAACACTTACAAATGTATAAAAGGAACAACTTAAATCACCGCCTCATTGCGTCTGGTACATCATTACGAGGATGCAGATGTGGTGGATAGGGTTGCATATTCGGTGGATACTGGGGTGGCATATGCGGTGGATATTCAGGTGGTAATGGCATATGCGGGGGGTACTCAGGCTGCATATGCGGGGGATTCTGCGGGGGCATATGCGGGGGGTATTGAGGTGGATAACAGTCATATGGTGGTTGATTCTGGCCCGGCGGCGTGCTGTACGGCGGCGGCGAGTACGTCTGTAGGTGTGGAGGCAGTGGTGGAAGGCTGGCAAAGTAGCAGTGGGGGGCGCAGTACCCGTTTCTGCAGTTGGGCCCGCAAGGAAGAGCGTGCGGCGGTGGCATGTCTGAAATTTATGATTTTAAACGTGAGTGCAAATTAATTTTACACGCATCAACGTGATTATTTTAACGATCATTACGCTGTCGTTGTCCAAAACGTAATTAAGCAAACAAATGAGTATATTTTTGAAGATTTGTTTCACTTCCATTTATCAAAATGGAGGATATAAAAAGTTTTTATAGATAAAAACAGTATAATAGATGGTCTTTGTATCAACCGTCCATTGTTACACGTTTATACCTTCTTAATTTGGTTAAAAATTATTATATAACACTGTTTTATATATTAATTAGTTTATAATATCATATCAATAAACATTACGGCCGATATTAGCAACACAATATTGTGCGTCGTTTAGCTAGTAACTTTAATGAATTTGGAGACTGGGTGTGGTTTTGACCTCCATAATATTAGTACCTAGGTATCATTAAATTTGTATTATTATTATGTTAAGTAATGTTGTTATGTGTAAGTTGAATCTTTAACCTAATTACAAACTCTTTTAAAGATAATTACTCGGTTCACATTAAGGCCTTTGATTTTTATATAAATAATTAAAATACTTACTGCTTTATGTTTTATATTCTTGCACAACAATTAACGCGTAGCACTTGTCTGTATCTATAAGCGAACTGATAAAAACATTGATAATACCTTACCTTTGCCTGATTTTATTGATTACTTGCTGCCTTTATCAGTGTTTGTGTGAAATCACACGTTTAGATTACTGAATGAGCTGAATCATAATATTATCTATAAATAACAATGTTATGTCTTTGTTTTAAACGATTTATTATCATTTGATTTCATGGCTATTTGATTTTTATGTGAAAATTGTTTTTTTTAATGAAGTTATAATTTACAAATGAAACACATAATGCACACCCAAACTTAAGCTTGAAAAAAAGTAAAATTTTTCAGTCACTTGATTTGATTAATAAAATTGTCTAGTTTCTATTACTTCAGTAAACAAGCTATTTTTATCCTTGTACATCATTTTATGATATTAAATATCAAATTACATTTCGTTTATTCCATTCTTATCATACGCGATAAGAAAAATTATTTTTTGTACATATCCCCTGAAATTGCTATCATGTATTCTGAGAATTTTCTCATAATGCTTCAGATATTTATTACACTCCAATTTGTCTACATAAAATGTTTTTAGCATTTGAAAGAAAATCGAATACAAATTATCATTGTGTACATTTTTGTCATGACATAGAGCAAAAAAACAACGATACGAAATAAAAAAATAAATTAACGAGCATAATTAATTTCTCTCCGCTGTTTGGAGTAATAAGTTCGGGGAATGACCGCAGCGCCCCAGAGTATCAATCTGTTAGAAATTGTTTAAAGTTTCCAGCGGCGTCTGTTGCGAAATTTTCTCAAAGAAGAAAACGTTATTTACTTATTGCGCTTCGTTTACTTACAAGGTATTTAGGTCTGTGTCGTCTGTTCCCAGTTTTGTGTTTGCAAAATGGAATTTTCCTGTTGAGAAAACGAAGAGGAATTCCCAATCGATTTATAAAATGGTTATTTGTAATAGCTGTTTTTGTTGACACTTTTCCCGTTTTGATCTTAAATGGGGATAAAGTACTTTGCCACTAAATACGTTCTGAAACTTTTAGCATGTAAAATTCACGTTACGAATATTTTTTTGGACACGTCTATTATTTCTAAACTTATGTCTCAAAGGCGCGACGGGTCCTTTATCAGCCGTTTTGTGCGACCTCTTAAGGGACACATGAATATTTTCGGACCTCTGAATGCAGAGTCACATATTTTGTCTAATTCAGTTTGTCATTTTCGAAGAAGTTCAAGCTGAATAATATGTGCCTTTTTGTATGTTGCTATAAAAATGAATATGGCATTCATACACGCTTTTTTATTTATCAAGAAAATGTTTAAAACTATAGACTCATTCTAATATTTAGTGGAATAAACAGTATTTTGCGTCTCGTAGCTACCTGCTACGAAATTCATGCAGACTTTCAAATAAATGAACTACTTAAAAATAATTAAAGTAACATTTAAAAATAATTTTAATTATTTATATAATAATGACTAGAAACTAACCTCTTTAATATTCACACATATTGAGGTAGAAAGAAGTTCTGTTATAAAATACATTTGTTTTATTGACCCAACTTTTATTGGAAGCTCTATTAATATCACTACGAATAAAATTTAACACGAATATGCACAGAAATTCATAATTGCAGCGGTTATATCAGCTTATTCCACAGTGGGACATTTCATCCGAGGCGAGTTAAAACCAACAAGCGCTTATTAGCTGGAGACGGGACAAATCAGGAAATTAAGTGAGTGCTCTTTCCTCGCAACGAACACTCCGAATGACCGGCAATTATTATTAAACCTTTTTCTTACCACGGTAGTGTTGAATGTGTTATTCGTGGTAATAATTATTTGATTTTGAGGTAGATAAAGAGATATTATTATTAATTAACTAATTAACGGAAATATAATAAAAGTAAATGTAAATACTAAAATATGGTGCCTAAGATGAAAGAAATAATAGAATGATAAAAATTGGAACACTTATATTTATAAAATTTTACGTTAGATGATAAAACTTATAAGTTATAACACAATATTTTGTTATTTTCAACAAATACTTTACACAGTATATTCGTATAATCATAAATAATATAAAGCAGGGGTTCCCAACCTTTTTTTGTCTACTGCCCACTTTAAGAATAAATTATTTTTTAACGCCCCCCTTTTTAAACATACTTAAAAACCGCTAAGTACTTATAACTGATTATTGAAACGCAACTTTATACCTAGTATTCGGACAGAGTATCTTTTATTGAAAATAAAACAAATATAATCAATTCTTATATAAAAACTAATGTGAAGGTTGAATCTGATGCTGTTCAATAAGTTTGTTGATATCAGGTTCCAATTTACTCAAAAACAGCCGCAAGTCGCCACGTTCGGTAACACGCAAACGATTTCTCTTTTTAGTAAGCAGCGTTGCCACAGCACTAAATCCACGTTCACACAAATATGACGATGGGAATGCTATCAAGAATCGTTGAACAATTGACCACAATCCAGGGTACAATTGCGGGATCGGTTTTTGTAGCCAAAATTCTTGATATCCATTTTTGAACTTGATTTTTGTTTCTTCATTTGTTGTCAATTCTATAAGTTCTTCTTCCAGCTGAGGTGACATTGCTGTGTTGACATTTGAAAACGGATCCAACACCCAGTCTGGTATTTCCAAGTTTAAAATGTCCTGGTATCGTTCGGTGAAGTCAATGTGGAGGTTTTCCAAATGTTGGCAGTAGGCAAACAAGTCGTCGTTACTGCAGAATACTGATAAATTCGGAAAATTGTGAAACTCACGTCTGCCCATATTCTTTTTGTGCAGAAGCAGTTTGGCTGCGAAAGCAGCAACGACATTTTTTGTTTTAATTAAATTTAGTTCATCGCCTTGCAGTTGGAGGTTCATGTCGTTGAACAATTTATACAGGTCTGTCATGTAAGCTATATCATTCTTTGATGTTATGAGCTATGAGCTTGTTGCGCAGTTCTGTATCTTTAGTTTCTATCACAGAGTCAAACAGGTTGTAAAATTGAATCAGACAATTGCCTCTTGACAGCCAACGAACTTCAGTATGAAGCAACAAACAGTTGAAATCTTCGTCTTTAGTAGCACAAAGCTGATGAAATAATCTATCATTCAAAGAGCTGCTACGGATTTTATTGACTGCTTTGATGACATATTGCAGTGATTGAAATAGTCGTTCACTTAAGTTTCTAGCAACCAAATGTTGTCTATGAATAACGCAATGTATAGCAAGGACATCTGGAATTTTATTCTTTAAGTACGCTATGAAGCCTTTATGGCGCCCTGTCATAGCCGGAGCGCCATCCGTAGCAACTGATATAATATTTTTCAAAGGAATCTCTTTCTCTTCACAAAACTTTTCCAATGTATTGAATATGGTTTCGCCTTTTGTATCTGTCTCCAAATTTCTGGCAAACAATAGTTCTTCACGTATTTTCTCATCTTTAATAAACCTCCCGTAAGATAGCAACAACGCTTCATTAGTTGGTAAAGTGGACTCATCGAGCTGAATTGAGAATTGACTAGTCCTCAGATGATTGCACAATGATTCTTCAATGTTTTCAGCCATTTCATCAATTCGTCTTTGCACAGAATTATTACTCAAAGGAATTTTTCGGATAATATCTGCGGCCGGTTTATGAAGCACAGTAGTTATTACTTCCTTTATTGCTGGCAAAATTAACTCTTCTCCGATGTTGTGTGGTTTGCCTTTTTGAGCAATTAACAAAGAGATATTGTACGAAGCTCGAAGTCCGTCGTCATCTTGCTTAGCAGCCGCCGAAAATAGTTTTGATACACTTGGCTGAGTATTATGCTTCTTCTCTAGGTCTTGAAAATATGCTACATTCTTGTCTTTCTTATCTGGATGCATTTTATTCAAATGATCTTGCAGTCTTGAAGGCTTCATTGCTTCGTTCGAAAATGTTTTTAGACATAGAAGACACAAAGGCGACGACGGGTTTGTGGGATTTTCAATAAATCCGAATTTAATATATTCCGCAGAGTATTGCCGTCTCTTCTTTTTTACTTCCGACATTGTTTTGTTTTGAGAAATACGTAAGTGTTGAAATCAAGTAATGCTTATCTATTATGCGCGAAACCGCAAATGAAAATAAAATAAATTTACGTCGTTTATATAGGATTGCATAAGCAGCACGCACCAACAGGAATAAGACAAACGTGCATAAACTCGTTTATCTCATTCGACGCCCAATCGTACTCGACAAGCAAGAACCACAAGAAAAAGTATTATAGAACCAGCCGATTGATACAGGAATGTACAAATCGGATTATTTAACAGAAAAATTGGTTAAAACATGATTGCCCGCGGTCTATTATATCGAACCGAGTTTGAGCTATTTCTTAATTAATATTAGTTGATGTTCACAAGATGTCGACTCTCGAAGTCGAGAGCTCAGTCGGTGTCTAAGAGTCTTCCTACTTCCTAGCTAGGTAGATGAAATTATAAATCGATCCCAAAGCCCTACACAACGCCCCCTTTTTTTTCTGGGTCTCTTACCGCCCCCCTTTAGGCCTGCAGCGCCCACAAGGGGGCGTTATCGCCCACGTTGGGAAAGACTGATATAAAGTATATCAAATACTAATCAATCAACATCGCCGTTCATTACCACAAACATGACTTTCAAACCAGATTTGGCCGTTATGGAAAAATCTGTTCAGTTTTAGTGAATCGGTATATTTTTGTAGGAGAGCTATAATCCATATATCCCATTGTGTTTGAATAAACATTTCAATCGGGAGTTTTTCATTGGCAGTGGTTATTCGAGCGGACCGTACCTACATTCGCTCTTTTTTACGCAACGCTGGCTAGCGATGAATGGACTGCGGTTTGGATATTAGAATTCAGTATTGCGTAGGTCACGAATACAAGCCTGTTTGCTAAAATCGATATGGAACAGGTAATATAAATGCTGTAATATTTTTAATGAAATTTGGTATGGCTTTGTTTTGTGAGCGTAAAGTTTAAGACTTTTGTTTTTTCCCATGGAAGTAAGCCTAAGTTAGTAGTAGTTACAATTTATACCAAATTACATCTAGTATTTATGGTATGATAAAAAAATTTTAATACAAATATCAAATAATTTGTTTATCTACATCATAAACAGTTTTCAAATAAAAGAAAAAAGTTTTTTTAGGAATTTAAATAATCGCTCCCCAGAATGGTTTAAAGTTTAAAATTTGCTCTAAAATAATTATTTGGTAAAGTTAGCTCGGGGGGCTTTGCAGCGCTTTCCTCGAAGCAGTGTATGTTAGTATCTCCCGCTCTATGCGTCTCTTGTGACACATTGCTGACGCCATTTTGAATCTGACGAACACCTGCTCGTATTGGTTAATTTTTTATGGAAATTCTTTATTGCTTGGAATTCCTGTAAAAATACAGAGAGCAATTGCTTTTGTATTATGTTTCATACAAATTTTGATTCCAAGCATGGATTTAAACTTGATAAGTTTTATGAACAATTACAGATAAGACAGATTTTGTAAAAGTTATTCGTCATAACATTTAATAGTATAATACATACATTTAAAATAGAAAAAACTCGAATAAAAATAAACATAAGTGACATAACGTAAAATTATTCCTCCTGAGTGCAAACCATTCAATATGTTTAGTAGAAACTGAATTTCAGTAAATGTTAGATGTAAGATATTGACAGAGCGCAACGTCAACTGGAAAATATTTCATGGAAGACGTACGCGACTCGTGAGTCGTAGCAGCCCCGTATCACGTACCACATCCCGGCCTTAGAAATGCATGAAATAAAACACCAAACAAAGAATGCAAAACTGCGGCTGCAATCGTAAAATACCCTTCCATAAACTGATGCACACATTAGAATTTTAAATTCGATTTCCATCCGGATTCTGTCGGAATACAGCTATGCCCATTAGTCGGTCCGCATGCTTTAATAGGCATGTCAATTTGTTTTATTAATACGTCTGCCGCCAAAATAATCGCAATTAAATATTCAAATATGGAAGTGCAGATTCGTGTCGTTGCAACGGCGAGGTAGAGGGCTGTCAAGAGTTGCATTTGGGCTGTCGGCAAATTGAACATGTCTGGTCCGTGGTATTTCTGGAATAGCGTCGATCGAGACAGGTCAAACGGAAATAAAGCGCGCTGCACTCAGTAAAGTTTGGACATGTCTGATAGCTTACTGGCTCGTGAATAAAATACAAGCTGCTTCCCGCTTTTATTTCGGTGCATTATATTCCGCCGTGTCTAAAATATCCCGTTGAATTTTTATTCTCTATGCTTTATGGAAAACAAAAGAACGGCTACTCTATTTTATTATGCAGAGATGTCCTAGCGCTTCTCGAGAAATGCTCAGAAATAGTTCTTTGTTTATACGTTGAATATGCAAGTTATTTCCTTTCTGGGTTTTTAATTACGTGCACTAAGTTATTCAATACTAAAGAATGGTAAATATTAAGCGAAAATCACTTTATATGTATACGTAGAACTGTGATAGATGTTAATTGCCTCGTCCATTAGGGTTAGCTATAACCATGAAGTTTTGCATATATTAACTGGGACTTTATGAGAATTATTAATGCATTGCATAGCTGTTTGAACAATCAGGAGATAGTTGAAATATTAATACTATAAGAAAGAATGTCTTCGAATGACTTGTTACATAATTTTGTGCCCTAAAAATTTTAATTAATTCTTAACACGCATAAAGACAACGCTTAATTCAATTAACTAAATGTGTTTTATAATCAGAACAACATGCTAAACTTTGGAAAGCTTAATAATAAGACAATAGTCACTAGCCAGTTTATCGTTAAACATTTCCTTCGCAGGCTTTTCAAATTGGAAAACTTTGGAGTTAAATTATCAATATTTGTTGTTATTTTTGAGTTGGGCTCATGGATCAATGACACTTACGAGATCATTATATTTATAGGATATCATTAGAAAAATAAAGCAGCATTATAAATACCTAGATTCGAATAAACTGGAAGTATGGACAAATATAAATTGTGGTACAGGATTTATCTCAAAAATCTTATATAATAGCATTTCTGTTAGACGGAAACATTAGACAAATTAGTCAGGTTGTGTGGTTCAAATTGAAAGTTATAAATATAAAGTATTGATTTGTGGAAATTTAAAGCGTATAAAGTTATCTTCGGATCGAGCGTCCATACCTATATTTGAGCATAACAACTGAAAGGCTTCGATTCCCAGTAGAGCTTGTTTATAAACTACTTTCTGCTTACTTTCTCGGTATAACGAGGTACAGAAGGTAGACTTATTTGAAAGATAACTAAATATAGATCAATTTAAGTTTAAAGACTTACATTGTAGAGTTATTACGGTAAATTTACGTACAAAAACGTCGCTTGTAAGCATCCATTCTATGTGGTTATTATTTCACTGTATAGTGACAAAGTATATGTAAATTAAAATGAAGCATAAATAATTTTTAAAACAAGAGATAGAGCGTAAAGATAAAGAATAGCGCTCAACATGGGGCCACTATATCGCGTAATATATCGCCGCTTGCACCTCCCGCGCCATATGTGGTCGCTATATATACGTTTTACATACGCACTCTGATACTCCTAAATGAACATATTAAATTAAACCAGTGTGTTAGTGAATAAACTGTTAATAATATCAAATATGGCATACATTTTTGAAAATATTCGTAATATTCTATTTAACGATATAAACAACAATGTAGAGCGTGTATACTTTTAAACTTGTTATTTTGCATGCCTAATTAATAATAATTCATTAATTATTAACTTGTAATTCTACCCCAGTAATTAATATGTTAGTGTCAGAGTTAAAAGGTCATGTCATGTGAATACACAAGTATTGAAGTATATACGAATTACATTGGTTGTTTTAGACAGGTAACTTGTTTACCTTATTTTATAATAGTTTCATTTATTTGCCTTAGAGCGTTAAATGTTACAAGGTTGTTATGTGTGGCACTGGTAAATACTTTTACCCTTATCAGATAAAGTTTTCCTATCATCTATGTCATATTTTACATCGTAATAAATAGTAGATATATTTTACAACATGGGGTAAAAAAAACAGGAACGACATGAAATTGAGACGAGAAGCAATAACAAAATACTTTATGAAAGCTGTCGTTTTTATTGTTTTGCAGTAAAGTGGAAATTTGCATCGGTAATCGAACTGGTGTGGAAACCAGGAATCGTAAAGCGAACCCGGTCACCAGGTTTCATGAATAAAAAACTTCCGAGCTCTCGTGCCTTGCAAGAACCTTTTGTACTGTCGTCACAATGTCGGAAATTTGTTGAAATATTTACACAAGCCTTCCGCTTTGTGGCTCTCTACCGCGTTCTTTTTTAATACCTCCCCGTGGAATCTAATAGAAACAGACGCATTCATATTTGATATATTCGCTCATATACTTTAATACGTCGCTGAATTTATTTCTATATCGTGATAATTAACAATTAACAAAATAGAGCGGGCGGCTTTACCGTTAATGAGTTGAAAAAGGCATTAAAAAGTAGATAAAATTGATAACAAAGTGAGTTGTTGGAAGGTATAGCAATGAAGCTTAATGTATAAATTAAATACACAATGTACTTATTTTATTTAACCTTTTGTGTACATTATTATAATATAATTTTTAAGGCTGACCTAAATGGCTACCGACAATTGTACACACAGGATATTAGAATCGGCCAAATTTTGTACTCCTCGTTTGAATGTCACCACGAAATAACAAGGTTATATTTTAGTTGGTTAGCTTAAGCAATTAAAGCGGACGACACCCACTGAAATTCGAGTCTACAATGCAAATTCCAAGATTCTATGAATCCAGAAACAGAGTTATCACGTGTATACCATTTGTTTCCTTAAAACCTTGTCTAGAATATTGTAGCTAGGCTTACAGTACGTACATGCATATATATTTCAGTTGAAAAGCGTGCAAGAGTCACGTTCAGGCAATATTTGCTGTATAAAATTCAGCAACTGCGTCGGCTTGTGTGCGTTTTGTACATATAACATTGCTTGTGCAGGCTTTTTTCTTCTTTTGGCTAAGTAAAATGCAGCTTAAG
>CAJQZM010042198.1:0-21367 GCA_907164665.1 Colias nastes | reverse complement strand
CGTGAAGGCGGCCGTACCGTTGGCGCGGGCGTTGTTGCTAAAGTTCTCGGCTAATCGCTGATAACATTTGACGCAATGCGCAATAAAAGGGCATCATTTGATGCCCTTTTTGCACGCTTTCACATCAGAACCTGGCTCATCAGTGATTAATTTTGTCATAATCATTGCTGAGACAGGCTCTGCGGAGAGCGTATAATACGAAAAGCGAATAGCATTTCGATTGGTTTGCCTCGCACTCGCGGGGTGAAAATGTTTGTAGAATACTTCTGACAGGTTGGTTTATGAGTGCGAATACCGAAGCTCAAGGGAGCGGGCGCGGCCTGGAAGCGATGAAATGGGTAGTTGTAGCCGTGCTGCTGATTGTGGCGATTGTCGGCAACTATCTTTATCGTGACATGATGCTGCCGCTACGCGCGCTTGCAGTGGTAATTCTGATTGCTGCGGCGGGTGGTGTCGCGCTGTTGACGACGAAAGGCAAAGCGACCGTTGCGTTTGCCCGCGAAGCGCGTACCGAAGTCCGCAAGGTCATTTGGCCGACTCGCCAGGAAACATTGCACACCACGCTGATTGTAGCGGCGGTAACCGCTGTAATGTCACTGATCCTGTGGGGACTGGATGGTATTCTGGTTCGCCTGGTATCCTTTATCACTGGCCTGAGGTTCTGAGATGTCTGAAGCCCCTAAAAAGCGCTGGTACGTCGTTCAGGCGTTTTCCGGTTTTGAAGGCCGCGTAGCTACGTCGCTGCGTGAGCATATCAAATTACACAATATGGAAGAGTTATTTGGCGAAGTTATGGTTCCGACCGAAGAAGTGGTTGAGATCCGTGGCGGTCAACGTCGCAAAAGCGAACGTAAATTCTTCCCGGGTTACGTGCTGGTTCAGATGGTGATGAACGACGCGAGCTGGCACCTGGTGCGCAGCGTACCACGCGTGATGGGCTTTATCGGCGGCACATCTGACCGTCCGGCGCCAATCAGCGACAAAGAAGTTGATGCGATTATGAACCGCCTCCAGCAGGTGGGTGATAAACCGCGTCCGAAAACGCTGTTTGAACCGGGTGAGATGGTTCGTGTTAACGACGGTCCGTTTGCTGACTTTAATGGCGTCGTCGAAGAAGTGGACTACGAGAAGTCCCGCCTGAAAGTTTCCGTTTCTATCTTTGGTCGTGCGACCCCGGTAGAGCTGGACTTTGCTCAGGTAGAAAAAGCCTAAGCAGCGATCAAAAAAGCGACGATTTAATCGTTGCACAGGGCGCGAGATTGGAATACAATTTCGCGCCTTTTGTTTTTATGGGTCCCGACCCGTAAAACGAATTTTATTCACGGGGAGCCTCTCCGAGGCGTTATTACCCAATCAGAGGATTTTAGAATGGCTAAGAAAGTACAAGCCTACGTCAAGCTGCAGGTTGCAGCAGGTATGGCGAACCCAAGTCCACCAGTTGGTCCAGCTCTGGGTCAGCAGGGTGTGAACATCATGGAATTCTGTAAAGCGTTCAACGCCAAAACTGAATCCATGGAGAAAGGTCTGCCAATCCCAGTTGTAATCACTGTTTACGCTGACCGTTCTTTCACTTTCGTTACCAAAACCCCTCCAGCAGCAGTTCTGCTGAAGAAAGCAGCGGGCATCAAGTCTGGTTCCGGTAAGCCGAACAAAGACAAAGTGGGTAAAATTTCCCGCGCTCAGTTGCAGGAAATCGCGCAGACCAAAGCTGCCGACATGACTGGTTCCGACATTGAAGCGATGACTCGCTCCATCGAAGGTACTGCACGTTCCATGGGCCTGGTAGTGGAGGACTAAGAAATGGCTAAACTGACCAAGCGCATGTCCGTGATCCGTGACAAAGTTGATGCGACCAAACAGTACGACATCAACGAAGCTATCGCTCTGCTGAAAGAACTGGCTACCGCTAAGTTCGTTGAAAGCGTTGACGTTGCCGTTAACCTGGGCATCGACGCTCGTAAATCTGATCAGAACGTTCGTGGCGCAACTGTACTGCCACACGGTACTGGCCGTTCCGTACGCGTAGCTGTATTTGCTCAGGGCGCAAACGCTGAAGCTGCTAAAGCTGCCGGCGCTGAACTGGTAGGTATGGAAGATCTGGCTGATCAGATCAAGAAAGGCGAAATGAACTTTGACGTTGTTATTGCTTCTCCAGATGCAATGCGCGTTGTTGGCCAGCTGGGCCAGGTTCTGGGTCCACGCGGCCTGATGCCAAACCCGAAAGTGGGTACTGTAACCCCTAACGTTGCTGAAGCGGTTAAGAACGCTAAAGCAGGTCAGGTTCGTTATCGTAACGACAAAAACGGCATCATCCACACCACCATCGGTAAAGTGGACTTTGACGCTGACAAACTGAAAGAAAACCTGGAAGCTCTGCTGGTTGCGCTGAAAAAAGCAAAACCAACTCAGGCGAAAGGCGTGTACATCAAGAAAGTTAGCATCTCCACCACCATGGGTGCAGGTGTTGCAGTTGACCAGGCTGGCCTGAGCGCTGCTGCAAACTAATGCCTTTACGTGGGCGGTGATTTTGTCTACAATCTTACCCCCACGTTTGCTAACAAAAGTTAGCGGCTAAAAGAATTGTTCGTTGGAGCCTGGCCTATCCAGGCCTCCGTCGAAGACCGCAGGTGTTTCGCAAGAAACTTAATCCCCTGCGTAGACGGTGACAGAACGCTAAGATTATTTTAAATACTCTGGCTTGTTTCTGCTCACCGTATTAAGACGCTCTTCCCGTTGGGTCGAGTGAAGTGAGTTCCGGAACATGAGTTCCGGCAAACATCCAGGAGCAAAGCTAATGGCTTTAAATCTTCAAGACAAACAAGCGATTGTTGCTGAAGTCAGCGAAGTAGCCAAAGGCGCGCTGTCTGCAGTAGTTGCGGATTCCCGTGGCGTTACTGTAGACAAAATGACTGAACTGCGTAAAGCAGGTCGTGAAGCTGGCGTATACATGCGTGTTGTTCGTAACACCCTGCTGCGTCGCGTAGTTGAAGGTACTCAGTTCGAGTGCCTGAAAGACACGTTTGTTGGTCCGACCCTGATTGCATACTCTATGGAACACCCGGGCGCTGCTGCTCGTCTGTTCAAAGAGTTCGCGAAAGCGAATGCAAAATTTGAGGTCAAAGCTGCAGCCTTTGAAGGTGAGTTGATCCCGGCATCGCAAATCGATCGCCTGGCAACCCTGCCGACCTACGAAGAAGCAATTGCACGCCTGATGGCAACCATGAAAGAAGCTTCGGCTGGCAAACTGGTTCGCACTCTGGCTGCTGTTCGCGATGCGAAAGAAGCTGCTTAATCGCAGTTATCTTTATAAAGCATTTGCTTACGTATAAACTTATTCTGATTTTCAGGAACAATTTAAATGTCTATCACTAAAGATCAAATCATTGAAGCAGTTGCAGCTATGTCCGTAATGGACGTTGTAGAACTGATTTCTGCAATGGAAGAAAAATTCGGTGTTTCTGCTGCTGCTGCTGTAGCTGTAGCTGCGGGCCCGGCTGAAGCTGCTGAAGAAAAAACTGAATTCGACGTAATTCTGAAAGCTGCTGGCGCTAACAAAGTTGCTGTTATCAAAGCAGTACGTGGCGCAACTGGCCTGGGTCTGAAAGAAGCTAAAGACCTGGTAGAATCTGCTCCAGCTGCGCTGAAAGAAGGCGTGAGCAAAGACGACGCAGAAGCACTGAAAAAATCTCTGGAAGAAGCTGGCGCTGAAGTTGAAGTTAAATAAGCCAACTTTTCTGGTTGCAGCCTAAGTCATTAGGCTGATGGCTGGTGACTTTTTAGTCACCAGCCTTTTTGCGCTGTAAGGCATCAGTAGCATTTCACACTGTTTGACTGCTGGTTGTCCTGACAATGCATGTTTCTATCGACGACTTAATATATTGCGACAGGGTGCTCGCTCTGTGTAAATCGCGACGAAATGATTTAAGCGTGATAGCAACAGGTATTGCGGAAAGTATTCAATTTTCCGGTCCACAAAATGGTGTTGCACAAACTGTCCCTTCGTCGGACAGATGGGTCGACTTGTCAGCGAGCTGAGGAACCCTATGGTTTACTCCTATACCGAGAAAAAACGTATTCGTAAGGATTTTGGTAAACGTCCACAAGTTCTGGACATTCCATATCTCCTTTCTATCCAGCTTGACTCGTTCCAGAAGTTTATCGAGCAAGATCCTGAAGGGCAGTACGGTCTGGAAGCAGCCTTCCGCTCCGTGTTCCCGATTCAGAGCTACAGCGGTAACTCCGAGCTGCAGTACGTCAGCTACCGCCTTGGCGAACCGGTGTTTGACGTTCAGGAATGTCAGATCCGTGGCGTGACCTATTCCGCACCGCTGCGCGTAAAACTGCGTCTGGTGATCTACGAGCGCGAAGCGCCGGAAGGCACCGTTAAAGACATTAAAGAACAAGAAGTCTACATGGGTGAAATTCCACTCATGACAGACAACGGTACTTTCGTAATCAACGGTACTGAGCGTGTTATCGTTTCCCAGCTGCATCGTAGCCCGGGCGTCTTCTTCGACAGCGATAAAGGTAAAACACACTCTTCCGGTAAAGTACTGTATAACGCACGTATCATTCCTTACCGTGGTTCATGGCTGGACTTCGAGTTCGATCCGAAAGACAACCTGTTTGTCCGTATCGACCGTCGTCGTAAGCTGCCTGCAACCATCATTCTGCGTGCGCTGCAATACACCACTGAACAGATCCTGGACCTGTTCTTTGAGAAAGTGATCTTTGAAATCCGCGACAACAAGCTGCAGATGGAGCTGGTGCCGGAACGTCTGCGTGGTGAGACCGCGTCGTTCGACATCGAAGCCGACGGCAAAGTGTATGTGGAAAAAGGTCGCCGTATCACCGCGCGCCATATCCGCCAGCTGGAAAAAGATGATATCAAACTCATCGAAGTTCCGGTTGAGTACATTGCAGGAAAAGTAGCCGCAAAAGATTACGTTGACGAGTCAACGGGTGAGCTGATCTGCCCAGCGAACATGGAGCTGAGCCTGGATCTGCTGGCTAAGCTGAGCCAGTCTGGCCACAAACGTATCGAAACGCTGTTCACCAACGATCTGGACCACGGTGCGTATATCTCTGAGACTATCCGTGTCGACCCAACCACCGATCGTCTGAGCGCGCTGGTAGAAATCTACCGCATGATGCGTCCTGGTGAGCCACCAACTCGCGAAGCGGCGGAAAGCCTGTTCGAGAACCTGTTCTTCTCCGAAGACCGCTACGATCTGTCCGCGGTTGGTCGTATGAAGTTCAACCGTTCTCTGCTGCGTGATGAGATCGAAGGTTCCGGTATCCTGAGCAAAGACGACATCATCGAAGTGATGAAGAAGCTCATCGATATCCGTAACGGTAAAGGCGAAGTGGATGATATCGACCACCTCGGCAACCGTCGTATCCGTTCCGTAGGCGAAATGGCGGAAAACCAGTTCCGCGTTGGCCTGGTGCGTGTTGAGCGTGCGGTGAAAGAGCGTCTGTCTCTGGGCGATCTGGATACCCTGATGCCTCAGGATATGATCAACGCCAAGCCGATTTCTGCAGCAGTGAAAGAGTTCTTCGGTTCAAGCCAGCTGTCTCAGTTCATGGACCAGAACAACCCGCTGTCTGAGATTACGCACAAACGTCGTATCTCTGCACTCGGCCCAGGCGGTCTGACCCGTGAACGCGCAGGCTTTGAAGTTCGAGACGTACACCCGACCCACTACGGTCGCGTATGTCCAATCGAAACGCCTGAAGGTCCAAACATCGGTCTGATCAACTCCCTGTCCGTGTACGCACAGACTAACGAATACGGTTTCCTCGAGACCCCGTATCGTAAAGTGACCGACGGTGTTGTTACCGACGAAATTCATTACCTGTCTGCTATCGAAGAAGGCAACTACGTTATCGCTCAGGCGAACTCCAACCTGGATGACGAAGGCCACTTTGTAGAAGATCTGGTTACCTGCCGTAGCAAAGGCGAATCCAGCTTGTTCAGCCGCGACCAGGTTGACTACATGGACGTATCCACCCAGCAGGTGGTATCCGTCGGTGCGTCCCTGATCCCGTTCCTGGAACACGATGACGCCAACCGTGCATTGATGGGTGCGAACATGCAACGTCAGGCCGTTCCAACTCTGCGTGCTGATAAGCCGCTGGTTGGTACCGGTATGGAACGTGCTGTTGCCGTTGACTCCGGTGTTACTGCAGTTGCTAAGCGTGGCGGTACCGTTCAGTACGTCGACGCATCCCGTATCGTTATCAAAGTTAACGAAGACGAGATGTATCCGGGCGAAGCGGGTATCGACATTTATAACCTGACCAAATACACCCGTTCTAACCAGAACACCTGTATCAACCAGATGCCTTGCGTATCTCTGGGTGAGCCAGTTGAGCGCGGCGACGTGCTGGCAGACGGTCCCTCCACCGACCTCGGTGAACTGGCGCTCGGTCAGAACATGCGCGTAGCGTTCATGCCGTGGAACGGTTACAACTTCGAAGACTCCATCCTCGTCTCCGAGCGTGTGGTTCAGGAAGATCGTTTCACCACCATCCACATTCAGGAACTGGCATGTGTGTCCCGTGACACCAAGCTGGGGCCAGAAGAGATCACCGCTGACATCCCTAACGTGGGTGAAGCTGCGCTCTCCAAACTGGATGAATCCGGTATCGTTTACATCGGTGCGGAAGTGACCGGCGGCGACATTCTGGTTGGTAAGGTTACGCCTAAAGGTGAAACCCAGCTGACGCCAGAAGAGAAACTGCTGCGTGCAATCTTCGGTGAGAAAGCGTCTGACGTTAAAGACTCTTCTCTGCGCGTACCAAACGGTGTTTCCGGTACGGTTATCGATGTTCAGGTCTTCACCCGTGACGGCGTTGAGAAAGATAAGCGTGCGCTGGAAATCGAAGAGATGCAGCTCAAACAGGCTAAGAAAGACCTGTCTGAAGAACTGCAGATCCTCGAAGCGGGTCTGTTCAGCCGTATCTATGCGGTGCTGGTTGCCGGTGGCGTTGAAGCTGAGAAGCTCGACAAACTGCCACGCGATCGCTGGCTGGAACTGGGCCTGACCGACGAAGAGAAACAAAATCAGCTGGAACAGCTGGCTGAGCAGTATGACGAACTGAAACACGAGTTCGAGAAAAAACTCGAAGCGAAACGCCGCAAAATCACTCAGGGCGACGATCTGGCACCAGGCGTGCTGAAGATTGTTAAGGTGTATCTGGCCGTTAAACGTCAGATCCAGCCTGGTGATAAGATGGCAGGTCGTCACGGTAACAAGGGTGTTATCTCTAAGATCAACCCGATCGAAGATATGCCGCACGATGCTAACGGTACGCCGGTAGATATCGTACTGAACCCACTGGGTGTACCGTCTCGTATGAACATCGGTCAGATCCTGGAAACCCACCTGGGTATGGCTGCGAAAGGTATCGGCGACAAGATTAACGCCATGCTGAAACAGCAGGAAGAAGTCGCGAAACTGCGCGAATTCATCCAGCGTGCCTACGATCTGGGTACCGACGTGCGTCAGAAAGTCGACCTGAACACCTTCAGCGATGATGAAGTTCTGCGTCTGGCGGAAAACCTGCGTAAGGGTATGCCAATTGCAACGCCGGTATTCGACGGTGCAAAAGAAGCTGAAATTAAAGAGCTGCTGCAACTGGGTGGTCTGCCAACGTCTGGTCAGATTACGCTGTTTGACGGCCGTACCGGTGAACAGTTCGAGCGTCCAGTAACCGTAGGTTACATGTACATGCTGAAACTGAACCACCTGGTCGACGACAAGATGCACGCTCGTTCTACCGGTTCTTACAGCCTGGTTACTCAGCAGCCGCTGGGTGGTAAGGCTCAGTTCGGTGGTCAGCGCTTCGGGGAGATGGAAGTGTGGGCGCTGGAAGCATACGGCGCAGCATACACCCTGCAGGAAATGCTCACCGTTAAGTCTGATGACGTGAACGGTCGTACCAAGATGTATAAGAACATCGTGGACGGCAACCATCAGATGGAGCCGGGCATGCCAGAATCCTTCAACGTACTGTTGAAAGAGATTCGTTCGCTGGGTATCAACATCGAACTGGAAGACGAGTAATTCTCGCTCAAACAGGTCACTGGTGTCGGGTTAACCCCCGACACCAGATTGTGCTAACTCCGACGGGAGCAAATCCGTGAAAGATTTATTAAAGTTTCTGAAAGCGCAGACTAAAACCGAAGAGTTTGATGCGATCAAAATTGCTCTGGCTTCGCCAGACATGATCCGTTCATGGTCTTTTGGTGAAGTTAAAAAGCCGGAAACCATCAACTACCGTACGTTCAAACCTGAGCGTGACGGCCTTTTCTGTGCGCGTATTTTCGGGCCAGTAAAAGACTACGAGTGCCTGTGCGGTAAGTACAAGCGCCTGAAACACCGTGGTGTGATCTGTGAGAAGTGCGGCGTTGAAGTGACCCAGACCAAAGTACGCCGTGAGCGTATGGGCCACATCGAGCTGGCGTCTCCGACTGCTCACATCTGGTTCCTGAAATCTCTGCCGTCCCGTA
This sequence comes from Colias nastes, assembly GCA_907164665.1. Classification (NCBI taxonomy): domain Eukaryota; kingdom Metazoa; phylum Arthropoda; class Insecta; order Lepidoptera; family Pieridae; genus Colias; species Colias nastes. The sequence continues at coordinate 12,849 of CAJQZM010042198.1, read as the reverse complement.
TCGGCCTGCTGCTGGATATGCCGCTGCGCGATATCGAACGTGTTCTGTACTTCGAATCTTATGTTGTGATCGAAGGCGGTATGACGAACCTGGAACGTAACCAGATTCTGACCGAAGAACAGTATCTGGACGCGCTGGAAGAGTTCGGTGACGAATTCGACGCGAAGATGGGTGCGGAAGCTATCCAGGCCCTGCTGAAGAGCATGGATCTGGAGCAAGAGTGCGAGCAGCTGCGTGAAGAGCTGAACGAAACTAACTCCGAAACCAAGCGTAAAAAGCTGACCAAGCGTATCAAACTGCTGGAAGCGTTCGTTCAGTCTGGCAACAAGCCAGAGTGGATGATCCTGACCGTTCTGCCGGTTCTTCCGCCAGATCTGCGTCCACTGGTACCGCTGGATGGTGGTCGTTTCGCAACGTCGGATCTGAACGATCTGTATCGTCGCGTTATCAACCGTAACAACCGTCTGAAGCGTCTGCTGGATCTGGCTGCGCCGGACATCATCGTACGCAACGAAAAACGTATGCTGCAGGAAGCGGTAGATGCCCTGCTGGATAACGGTCGTCGCGGTCGTGCGATCACCGGTTCGAACAAACGTCCTCTGAAATCTTTGGCCGACATGATCAAAGGTAAACAGGGTCGTTTCCGTCAGAACCTGCTCGGTAAGCGTGTTGACTACTCCGGTCGTTCTGTAATCACCGTAGGTCCATACCTGCGTCTGCATCAGTGCGGTCTGCCGAAGAAAATGGCACTTGAGCTGTTCAAACCGTTCATTTACGGCAAGCTGGAACTGCGTGGCCTGGCCACCACCATCAAAGCCGCTAAGAAAATGGTTGAGCGTGAAGAAGCTGTCGTTTGGGATATCCTGGACGAAGTGATCCGCGAACACCCGGTACTGCTGAACCGTGCACCAACACTGCACCGTCTGGGTATCCAGGCATTTGAGCCAGTCCTGATCGAAGGTAAAGCTATCCAGCTTCACCCGCTGGTTTGTGCGGCTTATAACGCCGACTTCGATGGTGACCAGATGGCTGTTCACGTACCGCTGACGCTGGAAGCCCAGCTCGAAGCGCGTGCGCTGATGATGTCTACCAACAACATCCTGTCTCCAGCGAACGGTGAACCAATTATCGTTCCTTCTCAGGACGTTGTATTGGGTCTGTACTACATGACCCGTGACTGTGTTAACGCCAAAGGCGAAGGCATGGTGCTGACTGGCCCGAAAGAAGCTGAGCGTATTTATCGCGCTGGCCTGGCCTCTCTGCATGCGCGCGTTAAAGTGCGTATCACCGAATACGAAAAAGATGAAAACGGCGAATTCGTTGCGAAAACCAGCCTGAAAGACACGACCGTTGGCCGTGCCATTCTGTGGATGATCGTACCGAAAGGTCTGCCTTTCTCCATCGTCAACCAGGCGCTGGGCAAGAAAGCGATCTCCAAAATGCTGAACACCTGTTACCGCATTCTGGGTCTGAAGCCGACCGTAATCTTCGCTGACCAAACAATGTACACCGGCTTTGCTTATGCAGCGCGTTCAGGTGCATCGGTTGGTATCGATGACATGGTCATCCCAGAGAAGAAACACGAGATCATCTCTGAAGCGGAAGCCGAAGTTGCTGAGATCCAGGAGCAGTTCCAGTCTGGTCTGGTAACCGCAGGCGAACGCTATAACAAAGTTATCGATATCTGGGCAGCGGCGAACGATCGTGTATCCAAAGCGATGATGGATAACCTGCAGACCGAAACCGTGATTAACCGTGACGGCGTAGAAGAGCAGCAGGTTTCCTTCAACAGCATCTACATGATGGCCGACTCCGGTGCGCGTGGTTCCGCAGCACAGATTCGTCAGCTGGCAGGTATGCGTGGTCTGATGGCGAAGCCAGATGGCTCCATCATCGAAACGCCAATCACCGCGAACTTCCGTGAAGGTCTGAACGTACTCCAGTACTTCATCTCCACGCACGGTGCTCGTAAAGGTCTGGCGGATACCGCACTGAAAACAGCAAACTCCGGTTATCTGACGCGTCGTCTGGTTGACGTTGCGCAGGATCTGGTTGTGACCGAAGACGATTGTGGCACCCTCGAAGGTATCACCATGACCCCGGTTATCGAGGGTGGTGATGTTAAAGAGCCACTGCGCGATCGCGTTCTGGGTCGTGTGACCGCGGAAGACATTCTGAAGCCGGGCACTGCAGACATTCTGGTTCCACGCAACACGCTGCTGCACGAGCACTGGTGTGACCTGCTGGAAGCGAACTCTGTTGACTCAGTGAAAGTGCGTTCCGTTGTATCTTGTGACACCGACTTTGGTGTATGTGCGCACTGCTACGGTCGTGACCTGGCGCGTGGCCACATCATCAACAAAGGTGAAGCAATCGGTGTTATCGCGGCACAGTCAATCGGTGAGCCGGGTACACAGCTGACGATGCGTACGTTCCACATCGGTGGTGCGGCATCTCGTGCGGCTGCTGAATCCAGCATCCAGGTGAAAAACAAAGGTAGCATCAAGCTCAGCAACGCGAAGTCTGTTGTTAACTCCGCAGGCAAGCTGGTTGTGACCTCTCGTAACACCGAGCTGAAGCTGATCGACGAATTCGGTCGTACCAAAGAGAGCTATAAAGTGCCTTACGGTGCGGTTATGGCGAAAGGTGATGGCGAGCAGGTTGCCGGCGGTGAAACCGTTGCAAACTGGGATCCACACACCATGCCGGTTATCACCGAAGTAAGTGGTTTCATCCGCTTCACTGACATGATTGACGGCCAGACCATTACTCGTCAGACCGACGAGCTGACCGGTCTGTCTTCTCTGGTGGTTCTGGATTCTGCTGAACGTACTGCCGGTGGTAAAGATCTGCGTCCTGCACTGAAAATCGTTGATGGTCAGGGTAACGACGTTCTGATCCCGGGTACCGACATGCCTGCGCAGTACTTCCTGCCGGGTAAAGCGATCGTACAGCTGGAAGATGGTATTCAGATCGGTGCGGGTGATGCTCTGGCGCGTATTCCTCAGGAATCCAGCGGTACCAAGGACATCACCGGTGGTCTGCCACGCGTTGCGGACCTGTTTGAAGCACGTCGTCCGAAAGAGCCTGCAATCCTGGCTGAAATTAGCGGTATCATTTCCTTCGGTAAAGAGACCAAAGGTAAACGCCGTCTGGTTATCACCCCAGTAGATGGCAGCGAGCCGTACGAAGAGATGATTCCTAAGTGGCGTCAGCTCAACGTGTTCGAAGGTGAACGTGTAGAACGTGGTGACGTGGTTTCCGATGGTCCAGAAGCTCCGCACGACATTCTGCGTCTTCGTGGCGTACACGCGGTAACGCGTTACATCACCAACGAAGTACAGGACGTTTACCGTCTGCAGGGCGTTAAGATTAACGATAAGCACATCGAAGTTATCGTTCGTCAGATGCTGCGTAAAGCAACCATCGAAAACGCAGGCAGCTCCGAGTTCCTGGAAGGCGAACAGGTTGAATACTCTCGCGTTAAGATTGCTAACCGCGATCTGGAAGCGAACGGCAAAATCGGTGCGACCTTCGCACGCGATCTGCTGGGTATCACCAAAGCGTCTCTGGCAACCGAGTCCTTCATCTCTGCAGCATCGTTCCAGGAGACCACGCGTGTCCTGACCGAAGCGGCTGTTGCTGGTAAGCGTGATGAATTACGCGGTCTGAAAGAGAACGTTATCGTGGGTCGTCTGATCCCGGCAGGTACCGGTTATGCGTACCACCAGGATCGTATGCGTCGTCGTGCTGCGGGCGAACTGCCAGCTGCACCGCAGGTTACTGCAGAAGATGCATCGGCGAGCCTGGCAGAACTGCTGAACGCAGGTCTGGGCGGTTCCGACAACGAGTAATCGTTGATGCCCGGTAACAAACATTACCGGGCATATGCCTCGTGGGTTGGGTAAGCGTAGCGCCACCCGACAATAAAAAACCCGCCGAGGCGGGTTTTTTTACATCTGTATGTTATTAGTTTACCAACGGGATCCGTCGATAAAGTTCAATCATATCGCCCGCCAGATCCTGAATGACCATCGCGTTCATCAGGTGATCCTGGGAGTGAACGGTGATCAGGTTAACCGGAAGCTTCCCGGTCCCTTCGTCAAGACCGATAAGCTGCGTCTGGATCGTGTGCGCATGCTTCACATATTCGCGCGACTCTTCCATCGCCTTCTCGGCTTCGTTAAAGTCGCCTTTACGTGCCATCTGCAGTGCGGTCAGAGCAGCACTTCGCGCCGCGCCCGCGTTCACCAGCAGTTCCATGATTGTGGTTTCTAAGTCTTCCATTATGACTCCAGCAGCTTGAGCGCTTTTTCCAGTACGGCATCACCTTTCATCATGCCGTAATCCATCATGTCGATCACCGCGACTTTTTTGCCCAGCGGGTCGGCCTGCGCCTGAAGTTTCGCCTGCTCGTATTTTACCTGTGGCCCCAGCAATACGATGTCGGCCGTCGCGATATTGTCTTTAAACTCCGCGACCGGAACGGCTTTAATGGTGACTTCAACCCCTTTTTTCTGCGCGGCATCTTTCATACGTTGAACCAGCATGCTGGTTGACATTCCCGCTGCACAGCATAAAACGATGTTCTTCATAATCAGCCTCGATCTACATGTGTTTATTGATAATTATCCCGTGCAGACCGCTTCAACAACCGCTTTACCGTGATTGTGTGTCAGGCATCACAAAGAAATCGGCATTTTTCTGAAACCGGTTACAATTTTGTGGTCACTCGCTGTCAGATGTACGAACGATACGATTTTTTCCCTGCTGTTTTGCCGTGTAAAGCGCGCCATCGACGCTACCTACAAAGTGTTCCAGCGGCTCGAAGTGCCATTCCCCCAGACCCGCACTGAACGTCACGTGCAGGTTTTCCTCACGCCAGACGCGCCGTTCCACGGCGGTACGCCACGCTTCCAGCAGCGCGTGAGCGGTAGCGATCAGCTCCGTATGGAAGATCACCGCGAACTCTTCGCCGCCGTAGCGGTAAACAGAGATGTGATGGGGCTGCATGATCTGGATCCCCTCGCGGGCAACGTTACGCAAAACGATATCGCCGCTCAGGTGTCCCCAGGTGTCATTAATGGATTTGAAGTTATCGATATCGATCAGGCCCAGCGCGAAAGGTTGATGGGCGTTCAGCAGTTCATCCACATCGTTGTCGAAAGCGCGGCGGTTTTTACAGCCCGTTAATGCATCATGGGTTGCCTGACGCACATAGGCCTGTTCACGCTCTTTGTTTGACTGAATGGTATGGCTGAGCATTGCCTCAAGGCGCGGGGCCTGGCTGACATCCCCGGTTTTGATGGCGTTGATAATATTCATCAGCACAGTACGGGAAGCATGGCGCAGGTACAAACCAAACAGAATGATGATAATGGCTGCGAGTGCAAATCCCCAACTGACAACAACGGTTTCGTGGCGGGTAATGGCGGTAAGCGTGGCGTCGGATACCCGATAAATAACAAACCAGTCCGGGTTGGTGAAGGAGTAGTAGTAGTACCAGGATTTGCTTTTTGGATCGAATAAATGGCCTTCGCCGCTGGTCATTTTGTCCATCAGCGCTTCGCTGACGTACGGTTTAAAGAGCGCGCCCGTGTCCGGGTGAAGTACCACGGCACCATCGCGTTCGACAACGAAAAATTCACCCTGTACGGGTGCCACCATTTGACGGAGGGTGTATCCCATAGAGGTCAAATCGAGATGAAAAGCGAGCGTTCCCTTCAGCCTGCCTTCGGGTGAAATCACCGGTTTGTAGAGAGTGACGGTTGGGTGGTCGGTGAAGTAGTCCATATAGGGGCTGGTATAGTGGCTAAAGATACTGGCCTCTGCCTGGCCTATAAACCACGGGCGGGTTCGCGCGTCGAATGTCTTGCTCTTTTCCGTTGGAAGCACTTCCGGCGCGCGCAGATAATGCCCCTGCGTGTCTGTCAAAGAGATGGACGACACGGTCGGCATCAGGTTTTGCAAATGCATTAACATCTGCAGCCCTTGTGCCGGATCGACGTTGATTGTCTGATTCAGCCGGTCATTGCGCGCAAAATACATTGCTGCACGCCCCAGAATATAGTCGTTTTCACGCAGGATGGATTCGGTATAGTTCACCGCCAGGTTATGGGTGAAATTACCATTAATCTTATGATAATCCTCCAGAAAATCCTTTCTCTGAGAAAGCGTAATCAACACGGCGATCAGCGCGAAGCTGCAGAGGATCCCCGCAAAGCTGACCATAATCGGCCGGGTGAAAGAGAGCTTTTTACTGTGAAGTGCCATGAGCTGTAGATTAATCCAGATGATGAATACGTTACGCCTGCTGATATTCTCTCAGCTTAGTCGCTGTCCTGAGGTTGGTAGCGAATTATACGGAACAGGATTTCAGGCGAGATGATTTATCTTAAGAATCATTAAGAAATTACTCATTATTTTTATTTTATCAACTTTTGTTATGTTCGGGAGGAGGCAGGGCGAAACGAGGAAGAAGCTTTTCGCCCTGGACAGCATCCGTTGCTGACGAAAGCAGAATAGAAAAACCGGGCACCTGTTCACAACTGCCCGGTGTTTATCTCAGAAGACGCCTCGTCATTTTTTTACGTAGTTGCAGCACATTTCAACGTAATTGCGAGGCGCGTCCCAGCCAGCTGTCCCAGTCTTTCCAGACAGGCTGAAGCCCCTGGACGATCAGCGCTTCAGCGACGGCTTCCGGACGTCGAGCATCGTGTGGCGCAAACTGCTCCAGCTCCGAACGATCGTCGGCGTAACCGCCCGGCTGCGTTTTGGAAAACGCGCTGACGTTGTTAATCGCAAGCGGGATAACGCGATCGCGAAACGCCGGGGACTCACGCGTTGAGAGCGATAATTCAACGTCCGGGGCGAGCAGGCGAAACGCGCAGATAGTTTGTACCAGCTGGCGCTCATCCATCACCGAGGCCGGTTCGACGCCGCCTGTACACGGACGCAATCTGGGGAAAGAGATGGAGTAGCGACTCTGCCAGTAATGCTGCTGGAGCCACAGCAGATGTTCCGCCACCAGATAGTTATCCACTCGCCAGTTGTCTGAAAGCCCCGTCAGTGCGCCGAGGCCGATTTTGTCGATCCCGGCGCGCCCCAGCCTGTCCGGCGTTTCCAGCCGGAAGAAAAAGTCCTGCTTTTTTCCCTTCAGGTGATGCCGGGCGTACGTCGCCTCGTGGTAGGTTTCCTGGTAGACCATGACCCCGTCCAGCCCAAGCGTTTTCAGTTCTGCGTACTCGTCCTGCGACAGGGGCTGCACTTCCATCTGCAACGATGCAAACTCACGGCGAATAGCCGGAAGATGCTGACGGAAATAGTCCATTCCCACCTTCCCCTGATGTTCGCCCGTGACCAGCAGAAGATGCTCAAAGCCCATTTCACGAATGGCCGCACACTCGCGCGCAATCTCACCTTCATTGAGCGTTTTACGCTTAATGCGGTTGCTCATGGAGAAGCCGCAGTAGGTGCAGTCGTTGGCGCACAGGTTTGAGAGGTAGAGCGGCACGTAAAAACTCACCGTGTTGCCAAAGCGCTGGCGGGTGAGCCGCTGCGCGCGCTGGGCCATCGGCTCAAGGTAGGCGCTGGCCGCCGGTGAAAGCAGGGCCATCATGTCTTCGCGGGTCGGATGACGCGCGTTTAACGCACGCTCGACATCGGCAGCCGTTTTGCTGTTGATGCGCAGGGCAATATCGTCCCAGTGGATCTGCCGCCAGCGATCGGTAAACGTGGTCATCAGAGCGCCTCCAGGAAACCGGTCAGCGGGCTGGTGGCCTGCGCCTGAACACTGCGGGAGCCGGGGCCAGACTGCCGTGCCAGCAAACCTGACTCCACCGCCAGGCGAAACGCGCGCGCCATCGTGACGGGATCGTCAGCCACCGCAATTGCCGTGTTCACCAGAACCGCGTCGGCACCCATCTCCAGCGCCTGCGCGGCATGGCTTGGCACGCCAATGCCCGCATCCACCACTACCGGTACGTTGGCCTGTTCGATGATGATCTCCAGCATCGCCCGGGTTTCCAGCCCCTGGTTGGAGCCGATGGGTGCTCCCAGCGGCATGACGGCGGCGCAGCCGACCTCTTCCAGTCGTTTACACAGGACAGGATCGGCGCCGCAGTAAGGCAGGACGGTAAACCCTTGCTGCACCAGCTTTTCAGCTGCTTTCAGCGTTTCAATCGGGTCGGGCAGCAGCCAGCGCGCATCCGGGTGAATTTCCAGCTTCAGCCAGCGGGTGCCGAGCGCTTCACGCGCCAGCTGTGCGGCGAAAATCGCCTCCTCGGCCGTTTTCGCGCCGGAGGTATTCGGTAAAAGCGTAACGCCAGCCTCCAGCAGCGGCGCCAGAATGGCATCGCTATGATGGCGCAGGTCAACGCGCTTTAGCGCCAGCGTCACCAGCTGGCTGCCGCTTTCACGGATGGCATCCACCATCAGCTGCGGCGAGGCGAATTTTCCGGTTCCTGTAAACAGATGCGAATCAAAAACTTTATCGGCAATACGTAACATTTCAGCCCCCTGCGATGACCTGAAACAGCAGGATCTGGTCGCCTTCATTGACCTGCTGATGTTCCCACTGCTCGCGCGGCAGGATCTGTTGATTGAGCGCCAGCGCCGTTCCCGGCTTGAGCTGGCGTAGCCTTTCGAGCAGCACGGCAACGGTAAGTCCGTCATCGCACTTCATTGGCTCATCGTTAAACAGAATGCGCATCGCGGCCTCCGCATACCGGGCAGCCGCTGGCGCGGTGCAAGGCCAGGTGACGCCAGCCGCTTGAGCGCGCATCAAACAGCCGCAGCGTATTACGTTCCGTCTTTATGCCGCTGAGCAGCTTGATGGCCTCCAGTGCCTGCAGCGTGCCCATCACACCAACGACTGGACCGAGAATGCCTGCGGTGCGGCAGTTACGCTCTGGCTCGGCATCGTCCGGCCACAGGCAGCGATAGCAGCCCTGCGCCCACGGAGGCGTCAGGACCATCATCTGTCCCCCGAAACCGACCGCGCTGGCGGTGATAAGCGGCGTGTTATGTGCCACACAGACGGCGTTAATCGCCTGACGCGTCGCCATATTGTCCGTGCAGTCCAGCACCACGTCGGCAAGGGCAACTTCACGCTGCAGGCGTTCACCACCGAGCCGCTCCTGCAGGGCAATCAGCTCGATGTCCGGGTTAAGCTGGTTCAGCCGCTGCCGGGTGATCTGCGCTTTAGGCTGGTCGATATCCTCCATGGTGAAAAGAATTTGCCGCTGCAGGTTGCTGAGATGTACCTCGTCGTCGTCGGCAAGCACCAGCGTGCCGACGCCCGCACCCGCCAGATAAAGCGCGGCGGGCGCGCCTAAGCCGCCCAGACCGACAATCAGCACCCGGCTGGCGAGCAGTTTTTGCTGCCCGTCGATGGCGATATCCTCCAGCAGGATCTGACGGCTGTAGCGCATAAAATCACGATCATTCATCGCCTGCTCCTGCCAGCTGTAACAGCTGTGCGGTCGCGGCCTGCCAGTCAGCGGCCTGGGTGATGGCGCTGACGACGGCGATACTGCCGACGCCGGTATCCAGCACCGACGGGGCACGTTCAAGGCTGATCCCGCCGATGGCGACGGTGGGGTAATCCGCCAGACGCTTAACATGACTCGCCAGCTGCGTCAGCCCCTGCGGTGCGGAGGGCATCTGCTTGGTTTGCGTCGGGAAGACGTGACCCAGCGCGATGTAAGAGGGACGGGCCGCCAGCGCCACGTCGATCTCCATGTCATCATGCGTTGAAACGCCAAGGCGTAGCCCGGCTTGACGGATAGCGCTCAGATCCGTTGTTTCCAGGTCCTCCTGGCCCAGATGCACGCCATACGCCCGGTGCTTAACGGCCAGCCGCCAGTAGTCGTTGATAAACAGGCGGGCGTTATGTCGACGCCCAAGCGCGACGGCGGCAACCACATCGGCTTCCACCTCGACATCGCGTTTATCTTTGATGCGCAGCTGGAGAGTGCGAACGCCAGCCTTCAGCAGGCGCTCTATCCACTCCACGCTGTCCACCACCGGATAAAGCCCTAAGCGGAAGGGCACCGGGGGAAAATCGGGCTGGTACATTACGCCTCCTCTTTTTTGAGGTAGATTTCGCCGCCTTTGGCGCGGAAGGTTTCTGACATGTCCGCCATACCCACTTCAATGGTTTGCGCGGCGGCGTAGTCGCGCACCTCCTGGCTGATTTTCATCGAGCAGAATTTTGGCCCGCACATGGAGCAGAAGTGCGCGACTTTGCCCGATTCCTGCGGCAGGGTCTCGTCGTGATAGGCGCGCGCGGTGAACGGGTCCAGCGCCAGGTTGAACTGGTCTTCCCAGCGAAATTCAAAGCGTGCCTTCGACATGGCGTTATCGCGGATTTGCGCGCCCGGGTGGCCTTTCGCCAAATCCGCCGCGTGGGCGGCAATCTTGTAGGTAATCAGCCCCTGCTTAACGTCCTCTTTGTTAGGCAGGCCGAGGTGCTCTTTTGGCGTCACGTAGCAGAGCATGGCGCAGCCGAACCAGCCGATCATCGCCGCCCCAATGCCTGACGTGAAGTGGTCATAGCCCGGCGCGATGTCGGTTGTCAGTGGCCCCAGCGTGTAGAACGGCGCTTCGTGGCAGTGCTCCAGCTCCTCGGTCATATTGCGGCGGATCATCTGCATCGGCACGTGGCCCGGGCCTTCAATCATCACCTGCACGTCGTATTCCCAGGCGATTTTGGTCAGCTCGCCCAGCGTGTGCAGTTCGGCAAACTGCGCTTCGTCATTCGCGTCGCGAATAGAGCCCGGACGCAAGCCGTCGCCCAGTGACAGAGAGACATCATACGCGGCGCAGATTTCGCAGATCTCGCGGAAGTGTTCGTAGAGGAAGTTTTCCTGATGATGTGACAGGCACCACTTCGCCATGATGGAGCCGCCGCGCGAGACGATGCCGGTCAGACGTTTCGCCGTCATCGGCACGTAGCGCAGCAGCACGCCCGCGTGAATGGTGAAGTAGTCCACGCCCTGTTCCGCCTGCTCCAGCAGCGTGTCGCGGAACGCTTCCCAGGTGAGGTCTTCGGCAATGCCGTTGACCTTCTCCAGCGCCTGATAAATCGGGACGGTGCCAATCGGTACCGGGCTGTTACGCAGGATCCACTCGCGGGTTTCGTGAATATAGCGGCCGGTGGAGAGGTCCATTACCGTGTCCGCACCCCAGCGCGTGGACCAGACCAGCTTTTCCACCTCTTCTTCGATGGAGGAGGTGACGGCAGAGTTACCGATGTTTGCGTTGACCTTCACCAGGAAGTTGCGGCCGATAATCATCGGCTCGGATTCCGGGTGGTTGATGTTGGCGGGGATGATCGCGCGACCGGCAGCCACTTCGTCACGCACAAACTCCGGCGTGATGTTCTCCGGCAGACGAGCGCCAAAGCCTTCGCCCGGATGCTGATAGCGCAGTATTTCGCTACGGATGCGCTCGCGACCCATGTTTTCGCGGATGGCGATGAACTCCATCTCCGGCGTGACGATGCCCTGGCGCGCGTAGTGCAGCTGGGTCACGCATTTACCCGCTTTAGCGCGTTTTGGCGTCAGCAGGCCGGTAAAGCGCAACTCGTCCAAACCGTCGTCGGCCAGGCGTTCTTTGGTGTAAGCAGAGCTTTGCTCGTTTAGCGCTTCGCTGTCATTACGCGCGTCAATCCACGGCTGGCGCAGCTTCGCCAGACCCTGCTGGACGTTAATTGCCACATCGGGATCGCCATACGGGCCGGAGGTGTCGTATACCGGCACGGCTTCGTTGTCTTCAAACTGCGGATCCTCTTTGCTGCCGCCGATAAGCGTCGGGCTGAGCTGGATTTCCCGCATCGGGACGCGAATATCGGCCTGCGAGCCGGAAATGTAGATACGTTTAGAGTTCGGGAAAGCGGTGCCTTCCAGGGTATCAATGAAGTGTTGGGCCTGTGCGCGCTGTTCGCGGCGGGTCAGTTTTGCAGTAGACATAGCTCATTCCAAAGTGAAGGACATGGCTTGTCAGACGACGGATGAAGCAAGAGAGGATCGCCCTCAGGCGATACAACAGCTGTGTGACTCTTGTTCCCTTCGCAGGTATTAGCCTGATCAGGTTCCGCGGATCCCGAATTAACGGTCTCAGCCCGTGCTTTCACACTGGGCACTCCGACAAGAAAAATCCCCCTCGTGAGAGGGGCGAATGGTTGTAAATTACTCGTTAACGATTAAGAACTCAAGCAGGGCGCGCGACGTTCTCTTCATTGCTGGTATTCACGTCATTGTCCAGCACGAGGGCGATCAGCTTATCTTCCAGCGTGAATCGCTCCTCCAGCGCTTCACCGAGATCGGACAGCGCCTGCTGAAACTCAAGATAGTTATCGTGATCGATGGCGTTCTCGAGCGTGGAATCGTAGTAATCCATGATCTGCTGGGTGTTGGCTTCCAGCAGCGGATAGAGTTTGCTGGCCGCTAAATACGGTGTTGTCCCTTCCATTTCGCGGATAATGCGTTCATAAATATTGAAATGGCCGTCGGACAGGTAGTCGACCAGGCTCTGGCAAAAATCATCCAGCGCTTTTTCATTCAGCCGCATAAACGATTCTTTGCCAGGCTTAATACCGACCAGATTGTAATAAGCCACGAGTAGATGCTTGCGCACGTGTAGCCAGCGATCCACCAGTTTGTTACTTCCTCTAACGCGCTCAGTCAGGCTTTCTAGCTGGTTTAACATGGTCGACTCCGCAAGGTATAGGATTGAATCTGCTTATCCAAAATGTAACCACAATGCTAACAACATGTCAGTGAAGCGAAGGTAGTGCAATAGATATGGATCGTATTATTGAAAAATCAGATCTGGGTTGGTGGATCG
>CAJQZM010042197.1:0-21039 GCA_907164665.1 Colias nastes | reverse complement strand
TAGAGGTAACTTCGTGAATTTTTTCTATCGAGTCAATTTCAATATTTAATGTTTTTGATCTGACAATATAATCCAAAATATCATCAAGTTTTACATATATTTTATTTTTTATATTTGGTCTTGAATATTACACGTATCAACTACAAGTTGATTGGTGATTTGACTTTATGCCCATTCTTAAATATAAACCTGTTTAAGTGTTTAATATAAGTAGGTAGATATAAAACTAATGTCAAATGTAGTACATCCAATTAAACGCGTTGACTCACTATAAAAGGTAAAATCGGCCTGTCCTTAACTAGTCAATTATGTGGCTTCAAGGCTGGACAGTAATCGGTGCATAGTAATTGGCGTGCTTTAACACACATATACCTATACTTTGATAAAATTATTTTAGAAAAAACATAATTTTTATCGTAAAATCTATTACTTAGTGCATGATCAAATATTATTACGAATGCGTTTACTTAAGAGGGGGTTAACTCATCAACTTTGAAATAAAGAAAATGTTGAAAAATTAAGTTTAAAATGTAATTCGCATTTTTTTCGCACTTTTCGTACACATATTCTATGTAGATTTAATATATTCATTTAATTAAATTAAAATTAAATATGTACTGCTACTACTCTGTGAAGATGAGGCACAGACCAATAAAAAAAGTTTCGTTCTAAGGCGGACTGAATCGACGTTATATTATACAACTAGCTTTTCGCCCGCGTCTTCACCCGCGTTTTCAAAGGAAAACCCGCATAGTTCCCGTTCCCGTAGGATTTCCGGGATAATACCTATCCTATGTGTTAATCCAAGTTACCCTCTATATGTGTGCTAAATTTCATTATAATCGGTTCAGTAGTTTATGCGTAAAAACCATACATACATACATACATACAAACCTTTCCTCTTTATAAGTAAGTATAGTATAGTATAGATAGATTAGGCATATTATGCTAAACCCATACAGAAGATGTATGGGTTTCCATCATATACGTATTGCCAAAGCCCATTACCAATAATTATCTATACTTATAATAAATCTGTAGAGAGGCCAATTCTGTACATGAAATATATTTAAAAAAAAATTATGAAGGGGTGATAAGGGATCGCTACTGATGCCAAAAATGCAATCAGTAAAATTTTTTTCTGTCTGTCTGTCTGTCTGTCTGTCTGTCTGTCTGTCTGTCTGTCTGTATATTCGTTATAGAAACAAAAACTACACGACGGATTTTAACGAAATTTGGCACAATTATTCTTCATACTCCTGGGCAGGTTATAGTATACTTTTTATTACGCTACGATCAATATGAGCAGAGCAGTGAAGGGAAATATTGGGAAAACGGGAGAAGTTACTCCATTTTTTAAGCTTCCGTCGCGTGTGCAGCCTTAATGGTTAAAGCTACATAGAAATCATGTACGACACAAATGTTCTTAAATTATTATTATTATATAAAAATAAATTCCTAGACAGCATATGTCTATCTTTTAAAATTGACTCACAATAACACGTGAAACTTCAATAGCTTAGCAATTCGGAGCTTTCTGATTATATTTGTCTACTCTTACGTTTACAACACTCTCACTCATCCCTAATTAATAAAAGTTAACATTATTACCTATTCAATAAAAAAAGAATCATGTAAATCGGTGTAGAAACACCAAAGTTATACATGAAATACGCTATATATAAGTCATCGCGCGTGAATACAGAATCATGCCATAAGGATTATTTTTGTGTATCAGTTGCCGCGTTCGACGCGCTTCGCGGCGGGAGCTATAGGAGCTTATAGACCCTGAGAAAGAACATAGGCTACCTTTTATTGCGAAATATGTACCACGGGCGAAGCCGGGGCGGACCGCTAGTCTTACATAATTCTATCTAGTGACATAACCAATAATACACTTTCATTTCGCATCTGTGTCACTACATATTATAAACAACTAGCTTACCGCCCGCGGCTTCGCCCGCTTTGTCTAAAACCTAATAAATTATAGATTTAAGCATACAAAGGGACATAGAGACATAGGGACAGAGAAAGCGACTTTGTTTTATACTATGTAGTGATAGTGAAGTCGCTTCCCGCTCTCTGTCCCTATGTAGGTATGTATGTAGATCTTTAAAACTACGCAACGGGTTTTGAAGTGTTTTTGAAGAGAAAACGTTGAGAAGAAAATTTCAAGGTCGCGTCCTGGCAATACCGTCACGTCATGGAGTAAGGCGCCGATTTTGGTATCTTTGAATCCTGCCAAAGGAGTTTCACTTCTGACACATGTGCTCGGCACACCCGCTCTTTTTTTTAATAGATCTAGAGTGATTGTTGAGGAAGGTTTTCTATTGGGTCACCTGGTAAGCCCTACCAACTCTCATAAAAATTTGCATAGAGGTAACGACGTTAGCAGATCTTACAGTCTCTAAAAATGTATTGCCGCCTTTAAAAGTTTGGGATAGAGAAAGGATTGACGAAGGAAATAAAGGAAAGGACTGGGAAGTGTAACAAAAAGGGCCAGCTCCCTCCTTTAGTGTATAATCTGTTAAGTTTAAGACAGAGGGGTCGAAGCGGCGGGCAATAAGCCAGTCTCCGTCCGACTAGGGCCCTTCCGGCCTCCTCCACTCAAGCGACAACCCAAGCCGAGGTTCGAAATCCCCGTCAAGGGGGGACTCCCTTGCGCATGTCGCTACCAGGGTGAACCTTTAGTTCACCCACGCGTCCGCGTTAAAATGTAGAAGCCCTTCAGGCTAACATTGAGACAACACAAAAAAAAAGCCAGTCTATACTAATATTAAGAGAAAAGTATGTAAGTGTTTAAAAAACGATTTGTAAGTAAAAATATAAGTACTCACACCAACGCCACTAAATACGGATGCAGTCGGGTGCCATCTTGCGCTAACGTGACATTACCGGAAGCGGCCATTTTGTCGACCGTTATCGCTCTTCAGAACCTGTAAACATGCAATTGGATAATGTGTATACTAACGTGCATAGAGGTAAAAATATTTCATTAATTTAAACAATGTCGTGTATTGCACTAATACTAGCAAAAGATGGTGTTTTGGTAAGGAGTAAGGAAATTTTCTACCTAAGTAAAATGTCTGCTTCTTGTGGATAGTAAGTATTATATTTGTATGTTTTTATTAATCATCATCATCTAGACATTCGTATCTTTATCATTTTTAATTTATAAAAAATACTATGATAAACCCTGTAAGCTGTATCATAGTTTCTAAAAACGGTACCATAAATAGTATATTATGTAGGATAGTGTATATGTATATATGTTCATTGACAAAAGTGCTGATGTTGCGCTTGCTTTTGAAGATTTTTTTAGTAGTGTCCCTGCTAGTATTACCGAAAAATTAAATTCGTCATCAGCGCTTGCGGAGTCCTACTTGAGGGACCATGTTGCTGAGTGTAATGTATTATTTGAATTGCGACATGTAACTGCAGAGGAAATTGTTAAAACTTTTAAAACATTAAACTTAAAAAAAACATGTGATCTCTGGGGAATGTCTGTAAATCTAGTAAATAATATTATAGAAAACATTGCCAACCACTTAGCGTTTATATTTAATCAATGTTGTGACTGTGGTATATTCCCTGATTTATTAAAGTTAAGTAAAGTTATTCCTTTATTTAAAAGTGGTGACCAAGAAGACTGTAATAACTATAGGCCAATTTCCATTTTACCAACTTTGAGCAAAGTCTTCGAGAAATTAATTTTAAACCAATTATGTAGTCATTTTGTATCAAATGGTTTACTGCACGCCAAACAGTTTGGTTTCACAAAGGGGCGCTCTACCACTGATGCTGGAATAGCTCTTTTGTCACATATATATAAAGCATGGGAAAATTCAAAGAATGCTTTGGGGATATTCTGCGACCTTTCTAAGGCTTTTGACTGTGTAGAACATACCACTCTATTACGGAAACTAAATTTTTATGGTATTAAAGGTTTATCTCAGGACCTCATAGCTTCATATCTTCAGAACAGGGTACAAACCGTTGTTGTTAATGGAGAGAAATCTCGCGGTGCGCCGATTAACATAGGTGTTCCGCAGGGATCTATCTTAGGACCGTTTTTGTTCTTAGTATATATTAATGACCTACCTTATTATTTGCAGGATATGTGTGAAATAGTACTGTTTGCAGATGATACCTCATTAATATTTAATGTGGATAGACATGACACAAATGTTGACGAAGTAAACTCTGCTCTTTTACGCATATCCAAATGGTTCACTGCTAATAATTTATTATTAAATGCAAAAAAAACAAATTGTGTTGAATTTATCCTTCCAAATGTAAAAAAGGTGAAAAGGGATATTATTTTAAACGGGGAGGTATTATACCCTGTGGATTCTACTGTTTTTCTTGGTTTGACACTAGATGAGAAGCTACAATGGGGGGCCCATGTTGCCACCACCGCTGCTAAGCTTAGTTCAGCTGCATATGCAGTTCGAAGAATAAGGCATCTCACCGATGAAGACACGGCTAGATTGGTTTATTTTAGCTACTTTCATAGCATTATGTCCTATGGAATTCTGCTATGGGGCAGGGCTGCAGATATAGAAACTATATTTATATTACAGAAAAGAGCCATACGCTCTATATATAATTTACGTGCTAGGGACTCACTAAGAGATCTCTTTAAGAATACGGGTATCCTCACTGTACCATCACAGTATATATTTAATAATATTTTATATGTACACAAAAACGCAGACTTACACACAAGAGTAGGAGATAGACACCATTATGGCACAAGGAACAGAAATAAAATTGAAATGCCATTTTACCGGTTAGCCAAAGTTAAAAATTCATTTATGGGCCAAGGTATACTTTTTTACAACAGAATTCCTCATAGTATTAAAGAGTTTAGTAGTGCTAAATTTAAAAATTATGTAAAAAACGTATTAGTTCAGAGAGCCTATTACAGCATTAAGGAATATATGGAAGATAAAAACCCATGGAGGGTTGTCGCGTAAAAACCACAGGACAGTTCTTTGGCATATTATGATATATACGTACAGTTACTTACATATTTTGTAAAATTAAATTGTAATACTGAAATGATTTAAAAGAGCAACTATGGAGTTTCTTGCCGATTCTTCTCCATAGATACTGCTTTCCGAATCGGTGGTAAATGTTAAAAATATGTATTGACGTTTCAAAAGTGCTTCTCGAAGAAGTCTAATTGAATAAATAAATGTTTGAGTTTGAGTTTGAGTTTATAATGACCACTTATTGCTAAATGGGTAATTCTATGATAAGAGGTGACTACTACGGAAATCTATGTAAAAGTGTTTTTTTGATCTATGCATTGCTTTTTTGTGCAATGAATCACACCACTTCAATGCCCTTTATTAAATAACATTACAATTAAATATCCAATTAAAGCATATTTTTGTAAAATTCGTTATAAAATGTAAAAAAGTCCCTACCCTGGCCTGTCCCCTTATCGGTTTCAGCTTAACTAACATACAATACATTCACTCTTTATATTATTTGATAAAGCAAACTATGTTTACCTCAAATTTAAGTAAATACACTTAAATGTTATTAAAGAAAAATTCAACAATATTTGTTTATTTTCAATAATTTTTAAACTTTATTTTTGTCCCGCTCTTTTTGTGTATCTACCCTGGCAATATTCGCACCGCCGCTGTAATATAAAATATCAGACGGCCATATTCCCTAACGCGCTGAGCGACATGTAACGACGTGAAGTTAGCAATACTAAGCACAGAAACGGTTAGATCGACGCCATTTGACAGTTGTTCCGACGCGTTCGTGCGGTGTAACGGTTTCGCAAGGTCATTGTGTCTCTCCACTGGTAAGTAATAAAAGTTATAATAATCACTTAATTTATTTGCATTTCCTGTCCGAACTTAGTAATACTGTAATAGTCAAAGCTTGCTTTATTATTAACTAAAACATTTGTTGTGTGAATCAAAATAATTCATTATGTCATGAAAACGTCTTTCCCCTGGCGTATTTCCCCTGGTGAGATTATTGCCAGGGAAGAGACTTACTGACCAGGGGAGATAATATGCATCGTATTTATACTGTTATCATTATTTGGGAATCTTCGTATATTCTCGGTTTAAAACCGTTAGAGTGAAATGACAGATACGGGCTTTTTAGCCAAGTAACTGCCATTTGAGACTTATTTAAGTAGGTGTGTTGTGAGGTGTTTCGTCACTCTGCATAAACTTTCGCACAATCCTGCAAGTGTTTAAAATGGCTGCTTTTTGTAGATTAATATATGTGTTATGTGGTAATTCTATTAACTTCAAACTGTGGTGTTAGTATTTAGGGACTATTCCTGTAGTGGAAATAACTATCGGTACTATGTATACTTTACTAACATTCCATATTCTGTTTATTTCTTCCTGTAACTCTGTGTATTTATTTATTTTTTCAGTGATGGTTTTAAGTAGGTAATGTGAATTAGGGACTGCAATATCAATAATGTATGCTGGTTTTTTGTTTTTATCATGAATTGTAATATTGGGTCTGTTGTAGTGTATCGTTTTATCTGTTAAAATTGCTCGATCGTAGTACATTTTGTGTGTGTTATTTTCTAATACTTGTAGTATGGTGTGTCTGTGTTATGAATGAGTTTATATTTGAGTGCTAGCTTTTCATTATTATGTATCTCAATTCCATAATACTCGGGTACCATCATAAGGAAGGTACCCGGTCCTTTGGAAGGCTTTATTATTATTGTTTTAGATTATGGCACCACCGAAAAAGTTAACACGTGAAGAAAAATTACAGAAGAAACGTGAAGCAGAGAAAATACGATATCAAAAGATTAAAAATGATCCAGAAAAGTATGAATTGCAAAAGCAAAAAGAAAAAGTAAAATATTTTAAAAAGAAGGAGAAAGGAATTATAAAAACTGTCGATCAAATGACTCCTAGAGAGCAACGTAAAGCACGAAAGATATGGAAGAAGAAAGCAAGAGAGCGCAGACAACGACTTGCTCTTCAAAATCTACCCAATATTCCGGTAGCGCCACCGATTTCAGATTTTGATGATCAAATACCGCAAAGAAATTCAAAATGTTGCCTGATTATAAGTTTCAAGTACAATCTTTAATAAAAGTCGATTATTTATATTGTATTCTTTGTTTATTGCTTCTAATTCTCTCCCCTGGTCAAATACGTATCTACCCTGATCTTCATGTCTCTACCCTGCCTGATGTATTTACCCTGGCCATCAAAAAAGTGACAAAATATCTATAAAGTAACTTGCCCTTACGTGAATAGATACATAAACGGGCCAAAAGTCATGATATATATGTTTGATGGAAAAACTCCAACTTTTCTCCTTAGCCGTCTCCTCAATAGATGTAAAACCTCTTATTATAGAACTACCCAAATACTTAACTTTTACTGATTAGATTAGTCCGTTACAAGTTCAAGAAAGCACGCAAAAATGTAATTAATTTGTAACGGAATGTACATAGTACACGCAATAGTTCATACCAGGAGTAATGGATGATTATCAATAGGGTGAAATGTCAAACGTCGATGACCTAATGGCAGAAACGGTTGGTCCTGGGCTGATATTAAGGACTAGCAGGGTTACCATGATGTCTTAAAGCAGTTTTATTTCCATTATGGAAAAATTACAGCGCTGTATAGGTCGCAATCACTATTCCACGATGGTAATTACCTATATGTACTGCTATAAGACAGAAGGTAGACCCTCCGAAGTCTTCTGCTTCTAAATGTGGACCTACTTATCTACCTACCTAGCTTCTTATCTATCCGAAAGAGACCAACTCTATAGATTATTGGGTTTTATGTAACTAAATCTTTTCAGTTCAGCATTAATCAGTGTACGATGTA
This sequence comes from Colias nastes, assembly GCA_907164665.1. Classification (NCBI taxonomy): domain Eukaryota; kingdom Metazoa; phylum Arthropoda; class Insecta; order Lepidoptera; family Pieridae; genus Colias; species Colias nastes. The sequence continues at coordinate 13,186 of CAJQZM010042197.1, read as the reverse complement.
GATATTAGGGTTAAGTTTCAAAGCAATATCTGAACAATAGGACTTTGTGGTTGATTTACCTACAAACTAACTTTTGGTAAAACGCTTTCAAAACGACGAAGTTTTCTTATTGATTACGAACCTCCAAGGATCGTATCGTATTTCACAAGTCCATTAGGACTTAGAAATTACTGCGAAATGGAAAGATTCAGTTTTCTTCAAATTTTATAGCTAAATTCCCCAAATCACAATTCTCATCATTTTGAAAGTTTAAATTCACCTCAATATGCTCAAAGGAAGAACATTACATACTTCATATTCATATCATGATTTCGAGATAATACACTCCTACTACCAATAGTTTCTTAGCAATGTAATATGTTGAGACTCGGTACCTCTTATATCAATATATGTTCTGCATTCTATATGCATAATAGTCTCCATTTACAGCATCTATTAACCCATAAAGTGGATGGATGGATGACAGCGACAATGATTAATACCATACCATTGTAGAATGTATGAATGTATTTATGATAGACTAGTCTAGTACCTCGACTTTTTCCCGGAAAACCCCGGTTTTTAATGTAGAGAAGTGTAGTTTTCTTATGAAATAAAAAAATTGAAATCAGTCAAGTAGGATTGAAAGACAAAATATCGATTTTTTCCAGTATAAGAATGTCAGTTAGGACATATAATTGTGTTTTTATCCTCACATTTAAAAATATCATATGATACTTACGTGTTTAAAAAGGTTCTAAAAACAAGTCTAATAGAGCATATGTTACTTCCTGTGACAATTGCTTCTTATTCAAAACCTGTTTAGGTATTTATAAGTTCATAAGTTATGGTAGAATAGAGAAGCATACATACTTTTGTAAATCTTTGAATTGAACAGTTATACTGTGGTTATACGTGGTTGAGTATACTCAGATACGTATTCTTCCTTCTGACTAATATTATAAATGCGAAAGTTTGTGATGATGTATACGTATGAATGTTTGTTCACCTTTCACGACAATACTACTGACCATTACAATGAAATTTAGCACACATACAGAGGGTAACTTGGATAAACACATAGGATAGGTTTTATCCCGGAAATCTCACGGGAACGGGAACTATGCGGGTTTTTCTTTGGAAACGCGGGCGGAAAGCTAGTAGGTATCTATTATTCATTTTATTTAAATGCACATGTTAATCTATTGTTAATTGTTTCAACACGAAGTAACAAAATGTCAAATGTCTTGGGTTTGATTGTCTTTAAATTAGATTATAACTAGATGTATATAGGTACGTTTTAACACAGGTTATTTTTAATTTGCACAGTAGGAAATCGAATTATCCTTGAACAGAATATTGGTGTCGAAAATTAATGATTTGTTAGTAAATTTAACTAGGTATCTAGTCGACGAATCACATGGTTTGACGATATATGTATACTAGCTGTGCCCCGCGGTTTTACCCGCAGTGCTCCGCTATAGCCTTCCTCGATAAATGGGCCATCTAATACCGAAATATTTTTTCAAATCGGACCAGTAGTTCCTGAGATTACCGCGTTCAAACAAACAAACTCTTCAGCTTTATAATATTACTAGCTGTGCCGCGCGGTTTCACCCGCATTGCTCCGCTCCTATTTGGTCTTAGGGTGATGATATATAGCCTATAACCTTCCTCGATAAATGGGCTATCTAACACCAAAAGAATTTTTCAAATCGGACCAGTAGTTACCGATTAGCGCGTTCAAACATAAAACAAGAAACTAACAAACTCTTCAGCTTTATAATATTGGTATAGATGTGAAAGATTATGATAATGTAGTATATATAATTTTTGTAAATACATATATTCATTCGGGCGAGCCGTTAGTGATATAGGTAATATTTCATAATATTATAATATTTCCGGCTACCATATTCTCAAATTTATAGCTATTTTTGTATAAATTATCATAATATATGTTTTAGGATTATGACGTGTAGGTACGCCTTATATTAGTTAACTAGCTGTTCCCCGCGGTTTCACCCGCATTGCTCCGCTCCTGTTGGTCTTAGAGTGATAATATATAGCCTTCCTCGATAAATGGGCTATCTAACACCGAAAGAATTTTTCAAATCGGACCAGTAGTTCCCGAGATTAGCGCGTTCAAACAAACAAACAAACAAACAAACTCTTCAGCTTTATAATATTAGTATAGATTGTTGTTTATAGTTTGTATTTAACACGTGTATTATTTTGGATTGTTTAAACATTTATGTTTTATTTTGTTGCTTTTGAAAATTATATGTATTTTCATAATAATTATTACAGGTGCAACTACTTCTACTTATGAGTATTTATTATTGTTATATAACTTTATAGGTAGGTAGGTACCTTTAATCACGCTCAATACTTGAACATTTATTTTATTAAACACTATCACTACATCTAAGATTAGAGTTTAAAACAATGTTGTTTTCTCCGTCTCTTCGTCCCTATGCTATGTACTAGGTAACTATGCTTAAAATTTAAATCTTAAAAAGTTAAAAACTACGCAACGGATTTTGATGCGGATTTATTTAGATAGAGTGATTGAATAGGAAGGTTTATACGCATATAATTTATTAGGTTTTAGACACAGCAGGGAAGCCGCGGGTGGCAAGCTAGTTCATAATAAACTAGATTTCCGCCCGCGGCTTCGTCCGCGTTTTCAAAGAAAAACTCGCATAGTTCCCGTTCCCGTGGGATTTCCGGGATAAAATCCCTATGTGTTAATCCAAGTTACCCTCTATATGTGTGCTAAATTTCATTGTAATCGGTTCAGTAGTATTTGCGTGAAAGAGTAACAAACACACACACACACATCCTCACAAACTTTCGCATTTATAATATTAATAGGATAAAACTCGCAAACATTTAAAAGTTTAAAATGAGTTTAATTTCATAATATAAGTAAATTTAAAATAATACCTACATATTAAAATACGATACTTTATAATATTATAAAAGTAACGAATGACTGTGATTTTTCTGATTATTTTATTATTGCATCGATCACTGTTATAGTGGTAAAGACGAAGAAAAAAAACAGAAAAAATTATTCCAAAAAAGTATCAAATCTTATCAGTTGCCCTAATATTAGTATAAGTCATGTAAAGCATGTATAGTATATAGTTAAAGAGTTGTACATACCTCTACGCAGTTTCCATTCATCCATTCCTTGATATTAAAAAACCAATCGAACAATTATTATTTTTCTTTTTACATATTTAAACTTCTCATTTCACTTTATAATTCACTGGCACTTTTTTATACTATAAAACAAACTTTTTTTAAACTACATGTAAGTACATCATTCAGACAAAGGAATTTTGAATTTGAATATAGAACGCGCCGCACGACTGTATACAGTACGCTTTCCCGCGTTACTGGCTGTCAAATGCTGTCAAATGTGTGTTACACATAGATACAAAATGATGTAACTGTAACGACGATAGTGCAAAATAAGACCTTATTTCAAAGCAGTTAATATTTATTTACAATACACGCCCTGTGTTTATAATCTTCGTGCGTACAATGTCAAAACGTCGTAAAGCAATTCCTGCAATGGACAATAAACTTTGTTGTTATTACAAATAAGAACTATTTTTATATATTTTTACAATGGTCCTAACTCTTTTGAAATGATAGAATTAAGTAATTTAATGTTAATCACAAGTCACGACATAGTTATTCTGAGTTATTCTTTTTGTTAAAGCCTATAAAAAATTACAAAAAAGACGGGTTGCACTCCGGGAGTGCCGGCAGAAGTGAAAACTTGATTATTAACGTTCAGCATGTTTGATATTTTGGAATGGTATCCGTCTTACGCATGGAATATACTTAAGGGCTAAAAAAAAAATCCGTCTTACGCTTTTTCGATGAGGTCACGTGTCCTGACGCGAGTTTAAGATTTTATACCCATTACAGAAAAAGTGCTCAACGCCGCTAAAGAAGTTTTCACTTCAAAAACGAATTCGGAGAAGATATCAATAACTATTACTTTTTTAACAAAAACGAAACCGCTTTCAAATGCTCCGTGCTGGATAAAATTTAAATGGGTCCAACCGAGAGACACTAGATTTCAAATAAAAAAAGTATAGTCAAAATCGGTCCAGCCGGTTAAAAGTTCTAAGGTTTTCCTTTTTTTTCAAATCGGTTGAAAAGTACATGGGTTAGTTACACAGTAGCTACAACTTACCGACATGACTGTATCAGCCTTTTGTGTTCCCACTGGGAATCAAACTCACGACCTTACTAATTCTTTATACCAAGAGAAACTACAGCAACTAATAGCAAGTGTATTGTATGATTCTTTTACACAATATTTTCTACACCTGAGAAAATTTGCATGTATAAAAATAATAATTCATTATGTACTAAAATGAAAATAATACACGAATTACAGAAATGGGGACGAAATATTAGTAAACGGTAACTTTATGAGTGTAATTTCAAAATTACACATTTTTGTAAATTTTGTTTTATTTATGACCCGTGGTAAATTAAGAGCTGCACGATACAGTTGTTCTATAGAAATCATATTTAATTCCTATCATTTGCAAAATGGAAAAATTCGGATGCTGGATAAAATTATACCCTTAGAAATTGTAAATATTACTCGTATTTATCGAGTAATTTTATAAACTGCCTGCTAAACGTGCTTCTAAAAGAAATCTCATAGTGTCTCATAACAAATTGAATGAATAAAATGTTTGAGTTTGAGATTGAACTGTGGTTTCCAAGGTGGTTTCAGTTTAAAATATTATTTACGCTTCTTTGTACTAGCAACATTGGACACAATTAACAATTTTTATGTGTGTCAGTTTGACATTTGACGTTCGTCAAAGTTCAGACTTCAGTCACGCGAAGTAAAAAATGTGAAATATTATCATAATTCGATATTAAAAATGCTTGTTAAAATAACTTTATTTACATTAAATACATTTGTAGTTTTTTAAAATGTATTCTCGAGTGTGTAGTAATTGTTTTAAGTGTGCAAGTGTAAGAATATCGAGTGTTTTTTACGTTTGAACAATTAAGTTTCAAAGTTTTTTTTTGACGTCTGACGAGTTTTTGTCGCGTTTTTTCCTTGTTGTACAACGTATCGATTATTTTTCATGATACGCACCGTATGGCGGATACCTATTCTTTATATGTTATAAACTTTATTGTTTTCGATTCATACAAAAGTTTTATAAACATTGTAAAAGTACAAACGGTAAATAAATATTTTGATAACATTTGAACAACAACATTTACGATTGTAGATGACTTCTAATTAGTTGAACAAGTTGGCTAATAAAACTATATTTCACCATTTTAGGAAACATGGTCGAACCAGTAATATCAGATTTAGATCCACTGGGTTCTTATTCATATACAAATTATAATTATAGTCAGTATACATCTGGAAATGGTCAATATCCACATCAAATAAAAGCAGAACAGTTAAACCCTTATCTTCATAATAAAGAAAGTTCAAATATACCAAATAGTAGTGAAACTAACCAATCAAATGATGTATCAAAATGGACAGCACAAAATACAGACGCAAACATTGATATCAAGCCAGAAATAAGTAAAGTAAAAGTGAAAAAGGAGAAGAAGAATGGTTTCGTCTCGGAAAAGATAACGGAAGATGGTTTTCCGTTTTACGGCTGTGCTGTGTGTAATATACGTTATTCTACACTAAGAGAATTAGATTCGCACGTCACTACACACAAAGATAGAATAACGAGCTACGATTTGAGGATAAAAAACCAGTTGAAGAAGAAAAAACTGAAGAAGGAACAAAAGAAATTGAAGAAGCTGAAAAAAGAGAAGAATTTAGATCCGGAAATTAAGCCAGAAGACGGGTATATAGGTAATGAAAAGGCATCAGAATTTACGAATAATAACGAAACGGAAAAGGAATGTAAGTTCGATCCTAACGATAAGAATGTGAGCAATGAATCGTTGGATGTTGAGAAAAAACAAGAGCTATTGAATTTACAGAAAATTTACAAATGTTTTGCGTGTCAAAAGCAGTTTTCGTTGAGTTATTATTTGAAACTACATGTCAGATCACATACAGGTAAGTGAATATTACCATTATTACCATTATGAATATTAATTATCCCTTTCTTTGGGGATAAATTTATACTTATGTAAAAAACTATGTGTCATGTCACATTTGTAATCTTAAAGTATGGTTAGCTTAGCTTAACGTAAGCTATAAACAAAAATATATAAATTTACTAGCTTACCGCCCGCGGCTTCGCCCGCTTTGTCTAAAACCTAATAAATTATATACTAAAACCTTCCTCTTGAATCACTCTATCTATTAAAAAAAACCGCATCAAAATTCGTGCGTAGTTTTAAAGATTTAATCATACAAAGGGACATAGGGACAGAGAAAGCGACTTTGTTTTATACTATGTACAGGTAAATTAGCTTGGAGAAATTTTTGCGTTTGTAGTAGTGTATGGTCAGCAAATAAAATAAAACAACATTTTATTTTTAGTTTTTATTTTATATATATGTATATATAATATATAAATATGGGATTTTAAATTAAACTATATGTGTTTCTCCTCTGAAAAAGATGAGACTTTAATTTAATATTTACACATTTAACATACGTATAACTTTTACAAAATGAACATGATTTTACAAAATGACAATGTTACTAAAATGAAAAATTTACTAACCTGAAAAAGAAACGACATTTAAAGTTTAATTCTTTAGTTTGAGAAGTCAAAGGCTTGCCTCGACCATGTTTTAACACTGGAGCCATTTTGAATTAACAATACAAAGTTACAACACTTACACACAAATTAAACACTTCAACAAATATTATAACAATAATAACAAATAATAACAACAATCAACAAATACAAAAGGAGATTGCCCAAGTGACTATGGCACTTGGTATCGCAATCAAACTTATTGTGTCAAGATGAAATATAGCTCAATTTAAAGCTTGATGTTAGTACTTTTAGAAACGATTAAAGTTTTTATATAAATAAGCCGCAGTTCGCGACAAAAAAATAAAACAATAGTTTTATTCAACACTTCAAAAAAATACTTTATCGAGTTTAAACTAACGATGAACGTTAAGTTTTACATTTATTACATAGGTAATATTTTAATTTACAAGACAAATGTGAAAAGTAAATCGTAATAAACATTACCTATTTCAAAATAAATTACGTCGAACATTGCGTCGAACCTTAGCGTCGAACACATTCATTCAAGATTCATTTCAAATAGAAACTATGACATATGACGCAGGACGCTTGCAAGAGAGATAGATATATGTGTCAAAACAAAAACTTTTACTTTTATTTCTATTTATTTGGTATAATTACGACTTAATAGTGATAAATATGATCATTATAAATACAAATAGGAATTAACAATATCACGAACACGTGACACAATTAGTATTTTACCGATTCCATACGTGGTCATACATGTTTCAAAACACAAACTTTTAATATTATTTCAATTTATCCGGTATAATTAAGACTTAATAGTGATACATATGATCATTATAAATACAAATAGGAATTAACAATATCACGAATACGTGGCACAACTCAAATTTTACCGATACCACCCGTGGTCATTCTCCTTTTTTTACCGATACCACCCGTGGTCATTCTCCTTTATCAATTAAACTACGTACATAATAATTATAATTTTTTGAATGAAATGTGTGCTTTATGTTCTAACGGTACCAAACAACTGCATTTGGCACCTGCGGACAGCGTAAACTGGTTTATTCTGGTTTTGTGCGTGTTTCCACTTTCCACTATCAAGTGACGATTTATTTATTTGTTTTGTTTCGTAATTATTATGGTCAAATATTAATTATGAAACAAATTATAATGGACACGATATTTTATTGTTTCACGGTAGTCGCCTTGTCGTTTGCTCAAGGACGTGAAATTGAATGATATATTTTTTTTATAAAGTCAAAACCATTTTCTTTCAAATTAAAAGTTGTTTTTATTGAAAACAAAAGTGTTGCTAGGAATAAGTATAAAATTAAATAGTAATGTTAGGATATCGAAACATTTTTGTATAGGCCAGAACGATATAGTGGAAACGCGCTCTAAGATCTGAGTAATATACACACCACTACATATGCAAAAATTTCTCCAAGCTAATTTACCTGTAGTGATTACAACTTTTTAGTTAAAATTAAATATTCAAAACTTAAACATTAAAATGACCATTAAAATAACAATACAAACATGAATTTCAGATGAGAAACCCTACACTTGTGAACAGTGTGGCCAATCCTTCATCACGGCAAGCAAACTGGGGAGGCACAACAAGAGGTTTCACCTCTCCGTTCAGTATCAGTGTAGGATATGTTACAGACAGTTTTATAGGTGAGTTTCATATTTCCTTTTATGTTGGACAACACTTAGGGTGGCCGTATACAGAACCAAATTTCCAAATTAATGTAAGGGGGCGTACATAAATTACGTGAGGTGATTTTTCAATTTTTGCGTGATATTTGTCGAGACTCTCTCCCTAACGTAAAGTTAAATGAGATTTGTCTCGATCCCCTCCCCCCCCTAAAACACCTCACATGATTTATGGACGCCCCCTTAGACATTATGAATTGTTGTACAAATATCTATAGTTTTGGTTTTAAAAAATTGAATGGAAAAATCATATTTATGTTTACTATTTTAATCATATTTCTTTCTTTCCAGGTTCGAACTTTTAACACGGCATTTTGATAAAAAACACGCAGAAGACAAATTGGAAGGCGAGCCATATGGTATGTAAAGAAATACATGTTTACTTTGCATATTGTATGATAATATCCATGTTCTTTACTAGTAAAGACAATCTTGGAACATATTTTGTTTAACAGCTGGCAAACTTAGTAAAACTTTATGAATCTACTAGCGGTCCGCCCCGGCTTCGCCCGTGGTACATATTTCGCAATAAAAAATAGCCTATGTTCTTTCTCAGGGTCTAAAGATTGTCTGTGCCGAATTTCATCAAAATCGGTTGAGAGGTTTATGCGTGAAAACCATACATACATATACATACATAATTACAAACCTTTCCTCTTTAAAATATTAGTATAGATATAGATTAGCTGCGCTTCACGGTTTCACCCGCGTGGCTCCGCTCCTGTTGTTCGTAGCGTAATGATATATAGCTTATAGCCTTCCTCGATAAATGGGCTATCTAACACCGAAAGAATTTTTTAAATCGGGCCAGTAGTTCCCGAGATTAGCGCATTCTAACAAACAAACAAATACTTCAGCGTTATAATATTAGTATAGACTAGCTTTTCGCCCGCGTCTTCGCCCGCGTTTTCAAAAGAAAACCCGCATAGTTCTCGTTCCCGTGGGATTTCCGGGAGAACCTATCCTATGTGTTAATCCAAGTTACCCTCTATATGTGTGCTAAATTTCATTATAATCGGTTCAGTAGTTTATGCGTGAAAACCATACATACATACATACAAACCTTTCCTCTTTATAATATCAGTATAGAAGTATAGATAGTATAGATATTAGTATAGATTACATGCGCTGCGCCAAGTGTTTTCGTCAAGTTTTTCTTGTATTTTAATTGTCATTATGATCAAACAAGTCCAATGAATCAAAACGCCATGAAAACTGACAAGCCTATTCTTTATTAAAACTTGTGATAAAAAGCCTAACTTATAGATAACTAGCTTTCCACCCGCAGCTTCGCCCGCGCAGTCAAAGAAAAACCCGCATAGTTCCCGTTCCCGTGGGATTTCCGGGATAAAACCTATCCTATTTCCCGGGGTAAAAAGTAGCAATGTCCTTTCTTGGGTATCAAAATATCTCTATACCAAATTACATGCAAATTGGTTCAGTAGTTAAGGCGTGATTGAGTAACAGACAGACAGACAGTTACTTTCGCATTTATAATATTAGTATGGATATGTTTTTTTTTACAGATTTCAACGCAATACTACCGTACCTAAAGGAATTAGAAGAGCAACTACGCGAGAAACAAGAAGCGGAAAAGGCTAAGCCAAAAACGGAGGATTTATGGACCAACGAGTGGCCGAACATGCCCTCGAAAGACCAAGTGAAGGACCACGTAAAGGACCAAGGATCAGGCCGAGACCAGGAATGTGCGGAAGTTAAAGTGTGCAAATTGGAGGTAGAGATAGAGGAAGTCAAAGTTTCTATGGACGGGGTGGAGATTAAACAGGAGAGTGAGGATCAGAACGACTGTGCAGATAATGGTGGGATTGTTGACGATGATGTAAGAGACGATCTGAGTGTTAAGGATAAGTGAGTATTGCTTTGTAGTTAGCTATATATGGGAATGGAATTGGTATTATAAATAGCTCTAATGGTCTGATGTGTAGTAACTCAGGCCCCGGAACCACAGACACAATAGAAAATCTATTGTGTCTGGGACCGATCGGGCCGCTTGGGGCTCAATGGGTTAATAGTTAATTTAAGGGGAGGCTCCCTAAATTTTATGTGAATTTGCATTAATATTCTGAAACAGTCGCACATACAATCAAAATGGAACTTTAGTATCTGATTTATTGGGTCTTTTTCTTTCCATGTACAAGACAGTTACGTAATTGTAACATTTTCAGTCGATTCATTTTTTATTCAAAAATTATGCCTAAGGATTATTACATTTTTTTTAAGATTTACTTGGACTTTATGTCTAAAATAAATCTTAACAGTAAGAAAATATAGTTTACTATCCAGTCCCAAGATATTTTTTCTCTAGATCAATTATTACTTTAGTTATAAACGAAATAAGAATTGAGACTTACGAGATTTAGTTTCGAGCTCGAACGCGATCAAAGAGCGCACGCGATATTCAACTTTATTACGGCTGTGTTAGCGTCTAGCACCGTAGCGGTCTAACCGGTCTCTGTGCCAGAAATTATGTAAGGGAGCCTCCTCTTAACGCCGGTTTTTTAGACATTTTACTTTTGACTGTTATTTTTGTCTAGAAGGTATGCTTAACTCTAATGTATTGTCTAATGTAATTCAGAGAGGCCTAGTGGGTCTCCCAAAAAAGAAAGTTAATATAATAAAGAACTATTTAATAATAGTCCAGAGTCAGGAACAAATAGCATAAACCATATAAGGATGATTTTGTAAATATTACTGAAAAGACTGCAAAGTAATAATCGACGTGCTGTATCATGTAGTTTTTTTTTAAATAGTTTAAAGGAGGTAGTTCTTGACGCATCTATTAGTTTATAAAAGTTGACAAGGAGGCTTTATGCCTTCCAATATAACCCCATTTTGTTTAAAACACTGACCAATTTCCATAAAATCCGCCTCTGATTGTCAATCTTTATATCGTACTAGCTGCTCCGCGCGGTTTCACCCCCGTGGCTCCACTCCTGTTGGTCGTAGCGTGATGATATATACCCTATAGCCTTACTCGATAAATGAACTATCTAACACCGAAAGAATTTTTCAAATCGGTCCAGTAGTTCCCGAGATTAGCGCGTTCAAACAAACAAACAAACTCTTCAGCTTTATAATATTAGTATAGATGATACAATTATAAATTCATTTCTCTCCAGCGACTCCGACTCCGACTACTTCCCCTCAAACACTTGGACGTCCAAAATAGACTCCCCTCCCCCCTCCCCACCGCCCACGACCGGCACAAAGTGTCCCGTGTGCGACAAGCGGCTGAGCACCGCGTCGTACATGCGTGTACACATGCGCACGCACACGGGCGAGCGGCCGTACAAGTGTTACGTGTGTGGAGTGGGCTTTATCACCGCTAGCAAGATGCATAGACATGTGCTGACCCATCCAGAAGCTATTAACGGTAAGTTTTTTTGGGAGGGTAGTTGGAAAAAAATAAAAAATATGTCGAAAAAAATTTTTTTGACCTCACTGTAGGTATGACATAAACACACCCTGTACATTGGCGAACGGAAATTCATCTATAAAAAACACCCTGTATATATCTCAAAAAATCATCCTATATAAATACCTAATGAAGTGACACCACCGCCCATGGGCACTCACAAAATTACCTTTGTGAGGCTGTTACCGGCTGTATACCGGCATAATATGACAAAATGTGTTTTGCCTGTACATTCGTAAGACATCTCTAAAAACACCCTGTATTTAGGTTCTCTCCCTGTATCTAGTCTACTAATTCCTTTTTTATTTTCAGACGACAGTGTAAAAAAAGAAAATGTAGATGCAGAAATAAAATGCGAAGGCGAGGAGGATAGTAAGTGAGTGTGATTTTATTTATTTTGTGGTAATAATAAAAAAATGTATGTTTGTGTGTAAGGCGTTTTGCTTGGAATAAAATAAACAATCAATTTTAGTGAAAACTAGCTGGACACTGAAAATCGCACCGAAATCGGTTAAGCCGTTTCTAAAATATGTGCAAACAGAGTGACAGTAAATTGACCAAAATTCAAATAATTATAATTGACTTTGGTACACAATAAAGGTGTATAAATGCTGCGCATTAAAACCATAATAAATATATTAATTATCTAATCTTATTATTTTATTATCAAAAACGATGCAGCCATTTTAATTAATGTGCTAAAATTAAACATTTTTTCATTTATTTCAGACAGGAAGTGAAAAAGGCTGTGAAGAAGCTTTCCAAAAAGCTAACCGAGAAAAAGACGAAAAAGTACAGAAAGAGGCCGCACGCATGCGAGTACTGTCACAAGCGGTTCCTGCATTTGGACACTTTGCAGGTACGTACACATAAAAACTTTAATTGTATCGAGGTAAAAGTATAAGAGAATTTAAAGCAACTCACTTGCAACCCGCGGCTTCGCTCGTGCAATTAAAGAAAATGTAAAAGTCATATGTGAGCGAGCATTTCCAATACCACTGCCTCTTCTGGCTAAATTTACCTTGCCATGCCATGTCAAAAACGCCTATCACTACCATTTTTATGAGTAACTTTGCTGGTATCAAAGTTGTCCACACTGTTTACTTTGCCTTTGTTCTTGAGTGTATCTCTGTTTTCATCTATAGAAATACTTTCTTTACCTTGCTAAGTCAAAATCGACTTAATCCTGTACTATATTTATAATTGGCATTTTTCTATCGTTGTCCTGAAGGGTTTCAGTCTAATTTCGTCTACAGATACACAAAAAAACATTGCCATATCAGAACCTGACTTTTTCTATAAACTTGAATCTAATGGATAATTTCGTGCA